>JANHFS010000291.1:71794-82061 GCA_032467975.1 Trimeresurus albolabris | reverse complement strand
AGAGATCATCAAAACTTTGACATGTACAAATGCATCAGGCCACTTTTTAAACAAGTTTTAAAAACTCACACACACAAAGGCTGACTTTAGGAGCCACCACTACCCCTCCTGTGGCTGCCGCCCCTCCCCACTGAGGCTCCACATTGCCCCACTCACTACCAGAGCTTGCCCAGCTGAGCTCAGGGTTGTGCAGGTGCAGGTACTACTCAGCCAACTTCCTGCATGCTGCCTGTGCCCAGACCATGAAGTTCATGGGTCACTTGACATGTGGCTTGGTCTTCAGTGCCCCATGGCCCCACACCGGCATGGGGACCAGGCTCAGTCATAGCCCTTTAGCACCTGTGAGATGGAGTACCAGATACAGACGGGGAAGCGCTCGTCCCTGCTCAGCCCTGCCTGGCTTAATCAGAACCTGTCCGGGCCACCACCTCTGCCATCTCCGCTGCCATTGTGGTGCACAAGTTGGGCAGCTAACTTTCCCCCAGCCCCTGGATGAGGTAAAAGGGCCAGATCGTGAACCCCCACCCAACCCTGCTCTCGCTGGCTGGCTGGTTGGCTCCTTGGTCCTGTCTGGCTTACCAGAGCCTGCCTGGGTCACCGCTGCCACTGCCATTGCCCATTGGCAGGCAACTTCTCCCCGGCCGCTGGATGAGGTAAAAGGGGCCAGAACCCAATCCCCCCTCCCAACCATTGCTGCCGCCGCTGCCACCATCACTACCACCCCATGAGGCTGGGCAACTGGTGACTGAATGCTGCCTTGTTGGGGCCTGCTGAGGCCAGCAACCAGCTAAACACCAGGCCGCCTCCTCTGCCGCCATCACTGCCGCCATCACCACCATTCCATGAGGCTGGGCAGTCGGTGACTGAATGCTGCCTCGTTGGGGCCTGCTGAGGCCAGCAACTAGCCGAGGCAGCTTCAAACAACAGGCTGCCCCTCCTCTGTTGTCACCGCCATCACCACCGCCCCATGAGGCTGGGAAGCCAGTGACTGAATGTACCTCAATGGGGCCTGCTGAGGCCAGCAGCTAGCTGAGGCAGCTTCAAATACTAAGCCACCCCCTCCTCCACTATGTGCCTTGCTTCGCTGCCATTGCCACTGCCTCAGCCACCATCGTCACCGCCTAATGAGGCTGGGCAGCCAGTGACTAAATGTTGCCTCGTTGGGGCCTGTTGAGGCCAGTGGATAGCCGAGGCAGCTTCAAATACTAGGCCACCCTCTCCTCCCCTTCGTGCCTTGCTTTGCCGCCATTGCCGCTGTCACCACCACCGCCCCACAATGCTGGGCAGCCGGTCAGTGAATGCTGCCTCATTGGGGCCTGCTGAGGCCAGTGGCTAGCCGAGGCAGCTTTAGATACCAAGCCACCCCTCATCCTCCTCCCTGTGTAGCTGGCCATTCAATGGGCTCTGAGCAGCAGCTGCTGAAACTTACTACTGTCATAGAACAATTGCCAGCAAATACTCCTAAGAGTTGCCAAATGTATAATGATATAGTCCAATTCAGTAGGAATAGACATCAGTAATCCCAAAGCTGCATAAGGATTTGAACTCTTTTTTCTAGGTGTGTCCCCTCTGCAAGCATTGCCTGTAATGCCAAATTTTTGGTAGGTTGATAATGCAAAATGATAGCATAATTTCCTGTTATTTCCTGTTATTTTGAGGCAGCCATCTGTGCATCTGGTGTGCTAAGGCATAAGAATATTCCAATAACCCCAGGATATTGTCTCCATCTCATTACCTGTATGTCAGTCTGAAGAGGTTTTAGATGTATTTTTCCTCTTATCCCAGAAAAAAGATACCTCATGCAGTGAATCTAAAGTATGTGGAAGAAGAGGAGGAGCCATATGATGAGATTGTGACCTGCTCATTTTCAATTGGCCCAGAAGGTCTCGGGATAAAATGTCCTCTCCTTTTTGATCATTGGCCAATATCCCTGTTCTTCACTATTGATGTATCTGTGAGGGAGACTGGCATAATAGATCAGTTATAAAGATTATAACAAAAACACAATGATTTTATTTACTGATTCATTTTACATATTAGCACATTCTTTGTATTTTTTTAAAATTTTCCATCTTCTCATCCTCTTTTATTCCAACATTTTAAAGCAAAAGAGCCATTTGCCTTCTTTTAATTTCAGAAACAGATATTGCCTTATTCAAGAATGCTTCTCATTATGATTCAGACAGAAATATTTTTTCAGAGGCTGTCAGAGCTTAGGCTCCAATTATTACACAACATCATAATCTTGATGTAGTAAACTCTCTCTAGATTTGTAAGGATGTTCTGGGAAAAGAAGTGAAAAGTATAAGTGTTGGCTACATTCCCAGGTTCATCAGAGAATTTGTTTCACTTCAATTTATGTCAGTTTCCACTTGAGGAAATGAAGTTATGAACCATCACTTGATATGTTCCACAACATCTAAATTGAACTGAATTAGGCTTTAGAGTCACAGGCAACAAGTGCAGCATTTTAACTATTGGGATTATATTTAGCTACCCCAACAACAATCAGGTAGTTTCACTCTGCTTCATCTACAACCTCTGCACCATTGTCAATATAGCTGTATAATACATTACTGGAATTAATTTTAGAAAAAAATGATTTTATTGATCAAATTATTATGTTATGCATAACAATAATTATTGTAACACAAGGGCACCATGAGATACAATTACTGGCAAACTTTCTATAAAGGTCTAAATCTTAGAATAAAATGAAAATATTGATAAACTTTGTCAGGGCATACAGTATATCAGCCTTATCAGATAGGAAAGGAAACACCACCAGATAAACTAATTCTACTTTATTATAGAGATACATTAACAGAATCGTGCATGTTTGAATGTAAAAGTCTCCTGCTATCATCTTTACAACCTGAGAACAAGTCCCTTCTGAGTCTCTTGCTCTGTCCACTATGCAGCTACAGGCTATACTGTCTCTTATCTGAGAGAGAGAGAGAGATATGTGGACTCTAAATTTGATAAAAAAAATGACAATTGTGGGTTGGTTTCCAAATGTTTTGTTACCAGGCTAGCTAACATTTTCAGTGGAATTTAGGGAATATTAGTGTCATCAGTGACTCACACCTGACCCATCATGAGACCCTCACTCAACTCACAAGACCCTCACTCAACTCACCTACACCTTATAAACAAAAGAACACTGACATTGACATCCCCTAAAGTTTGCTGAAGATGTTACCTAGTCTGGTAATGAAACATTCAGAAACCAACCCACAAGCTCGGAGAATGAACCTTCACCCTCATCCTACACCTGAGCTACAGATATTCACCATTATTGCAAATATGACAATTCCCCAGGGCAGCATCTCTGCCTGTCTCTCAAGGTCTTTCTCGCGTACCATTATAGCATACTTTTTAAAATAACAACAGTGCTTTCCCTTTTGATATTTGTTTTCTACTTTTCATCTTTGGTCCATTATATAAGTTTTGATGTGTTCCTTCACTACATTCTGCAAGTGAACATTATTTATTCAGTGGTACTATTAAGATTATTTATTGACAAATAAAGAGAAAACCATACCAGATGAAAATTTAAAAAGAGAATATCATGCAATAGAATAACTCTGAGCAATATAATATGCCATTAGACAAGACCTGTATCTCTCGGGTTCTGCAGAATATTGTCACACTCAGTTTTCAAGTGGAAAATATTGCTTTTAGTTGAACAGGTAAAAACATAAAGAATGGCTAAGAAACACATTTTAAAAAATGTCTTTTGATAACTTTCTGCATTTTTTTCACAATCTGCTCCTACTTTGAGGCCATTTTGTCCTCATTGTCTGGGCTTTCTCTCTCTCTCTTAGAATGAACTCAACTAGTCAGGGATTCACATTGAATGGGGTATAATAATAGAAATGATTGGTCTAGAGGTACCAATGTTTTTGTTTTTCTGCAGAATGGGATGAAGCCAACAGGCAAACTAAGACTTCATGAGGGAATTAGGGATGCTAACTTTAATAGAAATCTGTATGAGGGGATTTGAACCATATTTCTTTAAGTTTTCTTCCTCTTGGAATTTCTTACATTTTTTTTCAAGAACAGTTATGGGGGAGTGGCTAATTTATGAGATTTATAGATGAAATGTATGCCTTAGCATTTAAAATATTATTTAAAAATCATTTAAATAAAAAGAAGCATTATGATTGTGCTGGTCTCAAAATTACATCATAAGACAGGGAAACATAATATGACTATATAGTAATTTGTAGGATATATACGTGAATGCAAACCTTTTTTCTCTCTCCAGAATGCAATAGAAATGAGAGAACAAAATATATTTTAGTTCAATTGAAGATCATGACATCAGGGAGAACAGGATTCTGGAAATGAACTTCTGATTATGTAGATGGTGCTACCAAGAAGGGTCTTATTTCTTTGATTGTGAATGCATTAGAAAGATTCCTGGCAAGGGCAACAGATGAAGACTGCTACACATTAAGGCTGCTAAAGATATGTTCACTAAACACCTTTCCAATCTCATCAGGAATGTGTTAACATAGAGAAAAAGACCAAGTGTGTTGAAAGCCCAGAACAGAATATGCCATCAAGACTGGAGGCAACTATATAGAAGACAAATGAAGAAGCAAGAAGGGAGGGGGAAAATAGAGATTGGGTGGAAACTACAACAGCAAAGTGTGTACATGGTATCATTCCCATCTCAGATGTTTCTACAACTATGCTCAATTCATGGCAAATAAACAAGAACTTGCAACCCTATCCAGGAGATCAATATAATATCATAGGCATCACTGAAATTTGGCGGTGATTAATTTCAAGATTGCCCTGAAAATCTGCATCTTATTTAGAAGGAATAGAGTCAACATAAAGTTCATTATTGCATATAAAGAAAATATATGCTTGCAAAAAAATTCACAAATCAGAAAATAAAATTCCTGGTAAAAGTCTTTGGATAAGAATAAAAGGACAGAGAAATAAAATTAGTATCATCATGAAAATGTATAAAAAGACTATCTGGAAGAAGAATGGAATGCTATGTCCAGTTCGTATACTGCGTTTTAGGTGACCATGGAACTATGGGAGGATGAGTCCACTTCTTTTCATGATGGGTCC
Organism: Trimeresurus albolabris; assembly: GCA_032467975.1. Lineage (NCBI taxonomy): Eukaryota > Metazoa > Chordata > Lepidosauria > Squamata > Viperidae > Trimeresurus > Trimeresurus albolabris. Next base: position 76,967 of record JANHFS010000291.1, on the reverse strand, counting down.
GCTTCTCTTCATGCACCATTGTTTTTCTTTTAGGGTTTGTTCTATTTTGGTTAGATCAGTGAAGATGGACCTTTATTCCAAAGAACTTACCACAGTTGCTATGGACAAAATACAGAACAGCCAAAAAAACAAAAGAACCAACCTATAATCTCATAAATATAACCCAATACAGAAACAAAGTAACTGAATCAAGAACTCCCCAGTGATCATTTATTAAAATAGGTTTTAACTAATGAATGGCATATATTTCCTAATTATATTAAACTGTGCTTTCTTTTTTTATGATATGAGTGTAATGTTCCATATCGTCTTTTTATTGTAGTTAATTCCTATAAGCACTATTCATGTCAGAAAAGCAGCACAAACACACATATGCCAACATTACAGTTATGCAGAGATCAAAAGGAAGCACATCAAAATTTGATCTAAAACACACGTGGGTTTGCACATACCATCTGCTGACAACAACTTAAAGCAAGCATGACTTCTTTCTTGGCTCAAACAGCTGCCCTTCACAGTTGACATACAATCACTTCTCTGTGTGCTCCAAATCCATTTTGCATTTTGAATCCACATCCTTAATAAATGTTTATCCCTAATAAATATGCTGGAATATATAAAGGACTTTACACTTTAATTATGTATTTGCTTATATTTGTTAGATTTATATTTTCCCTTCCCTCCAAGAGTTAAAGGTGGCTTCCATGAGAATTCCCATTCATTTTTATTCCACAACGTATTAGAAAAGCTGCATTGAGACTGACTCAAAGCCACAATGAGGGTCCATGATTAAGGGTGGAACTGAACATGAGAAACCCATTAATTCAACCATTGCACCATATTGGGTCTCTTTATGATTTGCTATGATGTGAATGTTATACGAGATCAATATCTCTATGAATACCTTAAGAAACAAATCAGACTGTATATAAAATTGTTGTGTTCCATCAGTCTTGGCAAAGAGGGATGTAGAGAGTGTGGATAGAGCCATGACAACTATTATTAATCTTCGCAGTGTTTCAGCAGTATACAGAATGGGCAGCACTGCCATTAGGGCTCCACTACATTACCAGTCAGAGTGTTAGTAGGCATTCTTGAATCAAAGGATACAGAAAAGAGGATTCCACTACATAAACTTCTACATAGATTGATAAAGGCATGGGACATGACTTAAAAAATGAACAACAATGTGCAGACAAATTTAATTACATTAAAATTGCTTTCTTAGAATAAAGTTCAATCATTTTGTGTTCACACCCTCCCTCTCAATGAAGTCCATTGCCAAAGAAAGAGAATAAAAGACACTTTTATTAAAATCTGCATATATCGCTATGTGCACATCTAAAATAATTAGTATAATTTCAAGGGATGTCAAGATTAACTGCTTACAGAGAGCATCTTTACTTTTTCTTGTTATGCCTCTCCATTTTACCTGGATATAGATTAGATAATCCTTCAAACAGAAGATGCCATAAAACAGAGGAGTGTCAAGATGGACTTTATGCTATAATTTGTCTGATGGAGAATTACTTAGGTGATGAATAATCCTATGTATAACTTGCCTCTGCATCAAGAACTATGATCCAGTGGAACCTCATATTTGGAATTTCAACTGCCTCCTCAATTCAAGTATAGTAAAATTTAATAGTTTGTTTGGAAGGGAAATCCGACTTATCTTCCACTATTTGTATATGGGTTGCTCCATATAATTTCTATATCAAAGCTATCAAAGCTATTGAGATGTTGGGATATGGATCTATAGTGACTTTCCAGTCACAGTGTATCAGAACATGACAGCTACATTTCTTATGATGATTTGTGTTGATGGCTTGTCAATCTCTCCCTCAAAAGTAATAAAGCAATAGAGAATGGATTTCCATGAGTCTTATAAACTGTATTCATGCAATGGAAAATTGTAATGTGTCTATTGATGAGTAATATATTGATCTCCTGTTATTAACTTCTCCCTGTCTTAAGACACTGCACGAGTTATGGCATGTTCACTCACACTTAATTATAATTTTTCTTCAAACCATTCCTGTGTTATAAAACCAGAATATGTTTAAAACTTGGTATAAATCAAAATCTCAAGAATAAAAGAACTCTAATTGTTTTTTTTCGCATCAATTTACCACAATTCCAATAACTTAATTTGCTGAAAATTCCACATCACTGGTATATTTTATTTTGTACATTATCTTATTTCATGCTGCAGATTAGTAAAAGAACATGCATAATACATGTACACTGAATCATATTTATTGAGATTGCAAAAGTATTTTGGATAAAGAATAGGTGATAACAACTGTTTTATCATCATCATCATCATCAATAACTGTCAGCCATGTAAATTCATTGGGTGATTTTGGATCAGTCTCACTCTTTCAAACTACCTCAGGGGTAGCGTATGCTACTTTGTATATGCTACTTTGAGCTCCTATACAAAAGGTGGGATAAAATTAAATAAATAAATGTCAAACTGTTGTTTTATTTCCTAATTATCTTAGTCTAGCTACCTTGAAACTTGGAAAAGAAGCTTCATTTTCATTTTTATAATTAAATCTCATTTAATTTTTTTGGTTATTTTCATGAAATAATTGAAATGAATTATTGTCAAACAACCATTTTAAATCTTAGCCTTTATTTGAAACTTTATAAATAATATTTAATGAAATATTATGCTTTAAAAATAGACTTTTATCTTTTCCCTACAAAGTAGAGCTGCTTCTTTCATTAAAACTGAGAAGTTTCTCACACTTCATTCAGTTTGTTTACTGTTTCTTGACTCAATGGACATTGAGCTGACTAATATGTGAAACTAACAAATATGGCCGTTCAGCCTCCCCTCCATCAGATTTTGATATATTCTGGATACTTTGTGTTATTAAATTAGTTTGTGTCATTTCATTTCCCCAGTTTTTCTGTCTATAAAGGAGACAGTAGGAGAATTTTAATCTCAGACTTGCAAGAATCTGTTTATCTGTTTCACAATAAAATAGATTTGATCATTTGATTATCTTTCCTGTCTGGCCTACCTAGTAAGGCTGACATCAGTCTTTCAAGTCACTTATCTGATCATTTCCTAGGTAGCATTTTTTTGGATCATTATTCCAAGGTCTTCCCTGCATACCATTATATCCTGTCACTAAACCAGCTCCCTGGAAAGATAACTTAGTAAGATGATGAACCTCACAATAACTGGTTTCACAAAGACATTACACTGAGGACACTGCTTTGTTCGAATGAAGCATTCTGTATCGATACTTGCACATAAGCACACACAGAAAGCAACAATGGACCTTAAATTGGCTATCTTCAACTTGCGTAAGGACAGCCAATCACAATCTTCGTGACAATGATACAATGACTTCTACTTCTGTTTGAAAGTAATCATTAAAAACTGTAATTATTTCGACCATTATTTAGACCACAAGAGACCTATTCATTGGCATCTTTGTTCCTTTTTGCATCCTTCTGTTCCTGGAAAATAGATCAATTTACAGCCTGTAAAAAGTGGCAGCAAAATGGGGAGAATTCCACAGCAGGAATAATGTATTAGTTTCTTAGACTAAATTTTATAATTGTTCTGTCAGGCAGATTTTTGAGTTTGCTTATATTACTGCTATGTTTTTCTGCATCTCTTAGCATACTCATTCAATTCAAAGAAGATTAAATTTATTTCCACCCCCCTCCACTCACACTCAGAGCATTTTGGTGAAGTGAAATGTAGTTTTCTTATTCATAGGAATGTGGTGACTGATTAATGGCCTATTTTTCATTTTTTTGTCATTTCTCCAGTTATCTGCTGTTTCCCTTACCAGCAGAGGCTATAAGAGGATTCTGTATATTCTTCTGTGTTATGAAATGACATGTTACATCTACGGGTGTTTCTTATACAGGCAGTTCTCGAGTTTATGACTAAAACTGAGCCCAAAAATTGTGTTGCTAACTGAAACATTTGTTAAGTGAGTTTTGCCCATTTTATGACCTTTCTTTCCACAGTTGTTAAGGGAATCACTGCAGACAGTAAGTTAATAACATGGTTGTTGAGTGCATCTGGCTTCCCCACTGACTTTGCTTGTCAGAAGGTTGCAAAAGCTGATCACATGACCACAGGACATTGAAACCATCATGAATATGAACCAGTTGCCAAGCATCTGTATTTTGATGATGTGACCATGGGGATGCTGCAATGATCATAAGTGTGAAAAATGATCGTAAGTCATTTCTTCAGTGCAGTTGTAACTTTGAACAGTCACTAAATGAACTGATATAAGTAGATGATTACCTGTATTGCATCTGTGTATCTTTGTGTACATCTATAGCACGGGTATCAAACTCAATTGCATCATGTGATGTATTATGATGTATCACATTTTTTTGCCTTTCAGAGCTGCGTGTGACGCATCCAGCCCACAGGCTGCCAGTTTGACACCCCTGATCTATAGCAGGGCTTTTCAACTGGTGGTATGCATACCACCTGTGGTACATTAGCATGTGGCAGGTGGTATGTAGCCCTGCCCAGCCAAGTGTAGTGGGGGAGGGAATGAGCCAGCACAGGCAAGGACTTACTGTGAGAGAGTCCTCCAGAGCTGCAGAGTGGCTGGGACAAGGTAGAGGCCCCAGGCTACTTCTGGCTCACCCAGAAAAGAAAGGAGGAGGGGGCGGAGACAGGAGAGACTATAAAAGGAGGCAGTTTGGGTGGGAAAAGGAGAGAGAGAAAAACAAGCAGCCTTGGGAGGAGGCAGAGTCAGCTCTAGCTGCACCAAAGGGAAAGAAGAAGAAGGAGGAGGGTGGGGGGGAGAGAAGAGGAGATCAAGCAGGCCAGCCATGAGCCGATCTACAACTGGCAGCAAACAGGCAAGAAATGCAGCAGGGAAGAGGTTGCCCTCCATGAGGAATGAAGAAAGGCAGCAATGAAGAAAGGCAGCATTGACTGGAGGTGAGGCACGGAGGGAGGGAGATGGAGAGTGGAAGGATTCTTATGTGCTTTTGTGACTTTGAAGTTCTGGGATTTATGCAATGTGGGCTTTGTGTTCTTAACATCTTAAGGAGTGTTTGGCAATTTCTATTTAGCTGATGGTTGATGTCTCGTATTAGCTTCTATTGCTCTGCTATTGTTAGCTGTAAGTTTTGCTGCAAGGGATTTTGAAGTATTTTTCTCCTGAATGGA
>JANHFS010000291.1:56892-71694 GCA_032467975.1 Trimeresurus albolabris | reverse complement strand
GGAAGGAAGGAAGGAAGGAAGGAAGGAAGGGAAGGGAAGGGAAGGGAAGGGAAGGGAAGGGAAGGGAAGGAAGGAAACCAACATATCTGCACGGGGATATATATACCCACAGTGACCATAGGTAACTTTTTTTTCATTAGATAACAACTTTCAGTACCTCTTCAGTTCCTTTTTTTTAAAGCAGCATTTTAAATGCTTTATTCATAGCTGAGAACGGAGGAGGAAGTCCAGTGGTTTTGCTTTTCCAACCCACTTCCGGCTTCCCATAAAATACATCCTCAAAAAGTCTTAAAGGATAGGAAATAAGTTCTTAGAATGAATCAAGGGTTAAGTATTATAGCCTGCTTGCTCGTCTGCACACTCGTTGGACATATGCCTTTAATGGTTCCATCTTTTCCCTTTCCTTTTTTTTTTCTTTTTAACTAGCACGTTGGAATAGGCGATAAAATTTAACCAATAATGAAATATTCATAAGGACCACCACGCTAATCGGAAAGTGTTATGCTCAAAGGGCACACACTTTAAGCAAATATTGTATGGGCTGCAAATCCTGGCATTTTTATCTTTTCGTGTGGAGCAGAAGGCAACAGTAAACAATGGCTCCAAGATTTAAACTGTTGGAGCACGGGGGCATTGGCAACCACATGATTGAAATCGCAACCCTTGGTTGTGTGGGTCACAATGCGCGGCAAAAACATGCAAGGCTGAAACAAGGAGCTTTACATCTCTGTCAAGTCCCGATGTGTACATTTACTAAATAAACAAATGGGTGCCAATTTGGTTTGGTGGCTAAGGCACCAGGCTGGAAACCAGGAAACTGAGTTCTAGTTCTAGTTCTTAGGCAAAAAGCCGTTCTTTTCTCCAGGGCCTAGAACAGAGGAAGGGTCACCTGGTGTCCTGCTTTTTACTGTCAGCGCTGCAAATACTGTATATTCTTGCTTTGACAATATGCAGAACTACCTGGTATTTTTAGGGTTAATGCAGAGCAGAAGAGGGTGGGGGAAAAAGCCCGGGGAAAGAAAGAGGAAGGAAACCTTTGACCTTCACACTAATTGGATAACGTGATATATGACAGCTAATTTAGGGAGGGAACATGCTGATAATTTAACTGCTCAGAGGAAGTGAATTTCAGATCTTAGCATCAACTTTCATTATGCCTATGACAACATTTTGTAACAATAAATTACTTTTAGGAAAATCAATGCCTGGAAGTTCTTGAAGTGTTTCATTAGCCAGAACCATAACATCTGGTTTTCATCTTTTAGTTCTTCCAACTTTTGGTCGGTCTCTGCTGACTTGTCTTCTACTTTTGAATTCTTTGTTCATTTTTATGACCATCTGTTTGAAGTTTTCTAGTTGGGAATCTATGTTATTAATTTTTTGGTTCATTTTATCAAGGTTATCTTTTGTCTCCTCATGATTTTTCCTTGTGTCTTTCTTGTGGGAGGAAATTGCCTCTTGAATCATTTGTAGTGTCACTTGCATCTCTGTCATGGTTCCGAAAGAAGAAGCTCTTCAAAGAACTTTGAGGCATTGTTTACCTTAAACGATCTTTTTAATTGCTACATAGCTTCAGCATATACATAGTGAAGCCAAAATCTGAATTCTCCTCCCCTAACACACCCATAACAAAGCATAACTCACTCCTTCATTTAACAGTCATTAATCACATTCTCCAATTAGATTGAAGTGTGAACTTTCTCTCCCCTTATCTTCTCTTATTACAACTAACCTTGAAAATACTCTACTGAGATATTGTTATGGTTAACTAGTCCCCAAGTACATTCTTTTCCCCCTCCCTTCCAGCACTATCTAATTTTAACTCTAAAGTAATACACAGGTTAAATAGAAAATGTCTGCATCTTCATATATTGTCAAGCAAGAACATCTGATGTTAGCAGCATTGACAATCTCCTTCTGGACGTTATTAGCTTTTTCTTGTTGAAGCATTGATTCAATTGATCTCTGATACACCGGGCTTGCAGAGGCAGAGGACGGGGCTGAGGGTGCTTTCTTACCAGTTTTGGTTAAATTCAGAACACTCACTTTATTTCTACTCCCCAAATCTTTTATCAAACTTTAATACTTTTTCCCAATACCCACTTTAAATCAAACCATTAGTATTATGTTTAACACAATATATCTTTTAAAATTATCTTAAGCAACTCTTGTAGTTCTTATCTGTAGTCTCTAGGCCAATAGGCTCTCTCAGCAAAAAGGTAAATGTGAAAAAAGGAGAAAAAAAGAAATAAGAAAAATGTTTATAATCCATTTCTGTAGTTAGGGCTCACTTCCAAGAATGATTGTTCAGAGTCCAAAATTGTCCCTCAGTCAAAATTTATAATCCACCAAGACCTACTATTCAAAGTTGATAGTCGATAGACCTTCTCCAAGGAGTATCTCCAATATTTCAGTTTCCACTGTCCATAAATAGTTCTGCAGTCAAATGTTAAAAATTGATAATCCACTAAGCTCCACAAACAAATAAGAGAGATAAAAAGGAAAAAAGAAAAAAGAAGAAAGAGGAAAGCATAAAATTTATCCCAAGGTCCGACTTTGCCCATCTGCCAAGGTTATACTCCAGAATATCTTGCTAGCAGGAATTCCTTATCACTCACTCTGCCTTTAAATATCTTGTAAAATCACAGCTCAAAGTACTTGTAATCCAAAAAAATCTGGATGGCTTCGAAGTAGTTTATATTTTTTGGTTATAATCCATCCTGCAGAGAAAAACAGCCCAAAGAAATTCTTCTCTTTTTCCAGCTGTAATCTATAGGACTGTGAAGGTTAGGAACATCAAAAGGTTTAGACTGTAAATTATGTCTGGGTGTCTGGCCAAGTTCTGATACTCCAGACAAAATATATAGATAAGGTCTGTGAACAAGGCTTGGTGTAGTTCTTTTCTCTTGCCGCTAGATGTCATTAGATGCCCATTTTGTAATTTTCCAGTAATTTTAACAAAGTTTTGCCCCAATACTCTCCAATAGTAATATAAAAAAGTTTAAGAGTATTAAAGCTCCCCAAACTTTTCTTTTTTCTGTCTCTCTCTGTTATATCCACAATAATATTGTAAACTTTTTTGTATTCCCCCACGACAACTTAAACCACCGCTTTTATTCTGGAGGGAGGTATAGAAATCCCCCTCCCTTTAGTTCTGGGGATTTTCTTGCTTTTGGATATTTTTTTCAGAACAGGTATTATGATCCTAGAAGAAGGAAAATAGTCTCACCCAGGTCCAATATGTTGCTAACGCTTGTTTAGAATTGCTTGTCCACCGGCGGTCAGCAGCTTCCGACTGGCTGCTTAGGTGCAGCCAGACTTTCTCCTGCCGGTCCCGAGGGTTTCCTTGAATCAAGCAGATTGGCTAGTGCCTTCCCGCAATCTACAAGGGTCCCCTCTTGGTCCATCGCCTCTACATGATGACTTTTGGTCCTTTTGGGACTCCCAGCAGGAAGAAATCAGGCATGGGAAGCAGAGCCCTGCTTCCCTGCACCCATCCTGCTGTGATGTTAAAACCAGAAGTCAAAAGTATTTGTCTTTTCTTGATATGTTTTTTCTGCAGACCTCTGATGTTCCATGATAGCCAAAAATCAAAGTTTTCCTTTCTCTGCAAACAGCTTTAAAGTAACGGTTCAATAAGTCTTTATAATCCAAAAAGGTCAATTTTTTAGTTTTATAGTTCTCACTTTATAGATAGCCCAAATGTTTTCTTTTCTTTATTATGGCTCTTCTTTGTTTAGTTAAAGCATTCAAGGTCACAATAATAAGTTATCTTTTCCTAGGCTTGTCAATTCCTGTCTTTAGTTCAGCCATAGATATGTATTTTCATCCACCACTAGATGTCAGCACCAGCTCATTTTTCAATTTTCAAAACAGGCAATTTCCTTTTATTTTCATTAATAATCTTTTGGCAGGAAAATCTTAACTATTTTTACCAATTTCACACTTATCCAGATTTAAGTCTTATATTTATTTCATTTCAATATGTTTCTTTCCCCCATATGAATTTAATTTGCCGCTTCCATCTATAGGAGGGTGGAAAAAAAATATCCCTCCTCTCACTTTCAGAGGATTTTTGTTTTCTTGGGTTTTTTTTTCCTGGGAGACCAATCAGGTAGAAGAGAGCAAATCAATATTCTTACCCAGTTCCAGACACGTTGTTTACGATCAAGCTTAACTTAGTGCTTTTTGGTTTTAGCTGCTTGTAGCTTGGGCTAGGCTCTGGAGTGATGCTAGCCTTTCTTCTGTTGGTTTCTGCAGGGCTTTCACTGACCAACTGGATCAGCGGGGCTTCCTTCCTTCTTTGCTGCCTCTTCTTTTGGCCCAATTAGGGCAGGGCTTTTCAACCAGTGGTACATGTACCACCTGTGGTACATTAGCACGTGGCAGATGGTATGCGGCCCTGCCCAGCCAGGTATAGTGGGGAGGGAATGAGCCAAAGCAGCCCAGGACTTGCCTTGAAAGAGTCCTCCAGAGCTGCAGAGTGGCTGGAGTGAGGCAAAGGCCCCAGGATTGGCACTTCCGGCTCACCCGGAAGAGAAAGGAGGAGGAGGAGGGTGGAGACAGGACAGGCTATAAAAGGAGGCAGTTTGGGCAGGAGAGGGAGAGAGAGAGAAAAAAGAAGCAGCTTTGGGAGGAGGTGGAGTCAGCTCTAGCTGCGCTGAAGGTAAAGAAAGAGGAGGGTGGGGGGACAGGAGAGGAGATTAAGCAGGCCAGCCATGAGCCGATCTACAACTTCTGTGGTAGCCATCTGTGCTGGCAGCAACAAACAGGCAAGAAATGCAGCAGGGGAGGGGTTGCCCTCCACGAGGAATGAAGAAAGGCAGCATCAGCTTGAGGTGAGCATGGAGGCAGGGAGGGAGAGAGGGAGGAGCAGGAGAGAGGGAGTGTTGGAAGAAAAAACACTGGGCTTGCTTTCCAGCCAGGAGGCTATATCTTTAAGAGAGAAAAAAATAGACCAGAGGAAACAAGCCTCCAGCTGCTGCTACTCTGGCTGCGTGAGAGATGTTTAATGGCAGAAGTGAAGTGCCATTTCAGCTGAACAACAAACCGGGAGAATGGAAGGATTTTTAGGTGACTTTGAAGTTCTGGGATTGTGCAATGTGGGCTTTGTGTTCTTAAGGAGTGTTTGGCAATTTCTATTTGGCTGATGGCTGATGTCTTGTGTTAGCTTCTATTGCTCTGCTATTGTTAGCTGTAAGTTTTGCTGCAAGGGATTTTGAAGTATTTTTCTCCTGAATGGATTTTGCCTGTAGCATTCCTTTACTTATGAATGGAGCCTTAGCTGGCAGCCAGTACTTAACTACCTTTTTTTTTCTTCCTTAAGTGCCGGCTGCGTTCCTTAACTTTTCTTTCTAGGCAGTAGCTAATTCTTAAAGGGAAATGTGCCTTTTTAAGCTTGTTCACTCAGCAGCTTGTCTTTTCTGTTTCTGGAGGCTTTTCCTTGTTTGATGAATATATGGAAGAGGAAAAATATGGGGGGAGGTTCAAATTCTTCCTCCAGAAGGAGATGGGAATGAAAAAGAGGGAGGCAGGGAAGGGAGGGAGGGAAGGAAATCCCACCTTAGCACTTGGCCACCAGCAGCACTGCCATTAACTTTGCTTGTCAAAAGGGGATCACATGACCCTGGGACACTGTGACCATCATAAATATGAATCAGTTGCCAATCATCCAAATATAAATCACAGAACCCTGGGCATGCTGCAATGGTCATAAGTGTGAAAAATGGTCATAAGTCATTTCAGTGCAATTGAAACTTTGAAGGGGGGGGTTGGTCATCAAGTTTTTGACACCTTGCTAGGTGATACTTGAATATTGCCATATCCTAAAAGTGGTACAATCAGTGAAAAGGTTGAAAAGCCCTGATCTACAGCATGCTCTGGCCAGCATGTTACTTCCAGTCCTGTGATCTGAATGGAGGAGGAAGGGCAGAATAGGAGTGCTGGCAAGTTTCTGAACTGCTGCCCAATTTCTTGTCCCATAGGAATACATTGAGGGAGGGTTTTTTCCTGGGGATTTTTCTTAGCAGCCCTTGTCTGGAACTAACTCATTTCCAAATCTGACCTTTCCTTTGCTATTTTTTCCCACTGGATTCAGTTTGGTCCTATTCTGTTGTCTTGGACAAAAAACAGGCCAACACAATTTTCTTTCCAATGTTCTGTTGGGTTGGAAAGATTAAAAACAGAAGCCCTGTCATGAGGGGGTGGAAAGTGAAAATTTTCTGAGAAATTGCAAGGCACATTTCAACACAGCATTATTATTTTGGGTTTAAGAAAGAATGCCTAACTTTTATAAACTGACAGTGGATTCAGGGATTACAATCACCTGGGATATAACCAATCGTTATGAGTAGATTTCCAGTCAAACTGACAAGTAGAATTTGTGGCTCCTTCTGCAGTTATCTGAAGAACCTGGCCAGGTCTGTTTGATTAAATAACTGTCTAAATACGTTCAGCCTTTACAACAACAGAAGAAAAGAATAGTGGTGGTTTCACCCCTTGAGATTCCTGTCAAAAGGCTCTGTTGAGGCACAAATACAATTCCTCATGTTTTGAGAGGCAAAGCCTGCACATTGGTTAGAAGAAAAATCCATCTGCGTTGTCACTGCTAATGTCCAGCTCCGGGAAGAATTTGGAGAGGGGGAAGCATATCCTCTCTTAGGCTGTAACCCTTGCCTTGTTTTACTTTCTGATTTTAAATTTGAAACCTGCCTTTAAATCACATTAAAAACAGCACGAAATATTGCTCTCCACATTTTGCCTTCCAGCTAAAAGCTTTCTTTCTTTCTTTTTTCAGTGCTGGGCATCTTAAATGCAATAGACTGAAAGCTTCATAAATCATAAACAAAAAGACCTAAATATGAAAAAGCCACCATGAGAGGAAAAAATGAGAAGGCTAACAATCAGAAGGAAGGGCAGCACTTTGACTGTAGGTTAGTTATTTTTAACCAAATGAGTAGGATGCTGGGCCTTATTACAAAACAGAAAAGCAAAATAATTGAACTATAAGGAAAAAAAACTTGGAAATGTAAAACTTGATGTGACACGTCACTGCTGTTTGTCTAAAGAATCATAGAGTAAAAGATTTGTTGAATTGGGGAAGGCTGTTTAGACCAGCAGAACAACTCTCTTGAGCCAGGGCAAAGATTCAAGCATTTTGATAAGGAGGTAGCTTTGCTTATGCACAAAGGACAGTCCATTACCATGCTAAGACATGAAACTGTTCCAGCATTTAAGTAAAATCTGTCAATTCGTTACTTAAAGCTATTGGTTCAGGTCCTACAGTGCCAAAAGATAGATAATTAACTACTGTTGATCTTCTATATGTCTTCTAATAATGAAAGAGTCTCATCTCGTGTCCTCTCCTCTCCTCTCCTCTGGCTGTCCTTTGGAATATAGTTATGAGTCACCTAATATAATAGTTTTCTGATAGCCCATTCTAGGGTTTTTTAATCCATATTAGCATGAAATGCCCAGAAATAGGCACAATGCTTCACGTGAAGGCTCTGACCAATACAAAACAGAGCAAAACTAATACTTTCTGTGAGGTGGAAACTATACTTGTATTGATGCATCCTAAAATGGTGTTTCCCCCTTTTTTTACAGATAAATCACATTGCCCAATTATTGAATTTATAATCAACTATATTTCCCAAGATGTTTTGCACAAGTACAATTACCAATTTAGGATCCCCGTCATAAACTTCTTTTAATATTTTAAGTCTCTGATTAAATATTATATTGTTATTTGGATCCATTTTTCTATTTGGATTTTGTTTCTGTTCTCTGGGGTATTTGCCATTCTATCCAATGTTTTGACCTGCAAATCTGAAAGCATTTTATCTATTTTATCTATCTGTTCCTTTGTACAAGTGCTTAATAGAAATATTAAAGAGTTTGGTTGCAATTTGAAACAAAGACAGAAGAAACTCTATGATAGGCTAGCCAAGCCAAACCAAGCCAAGCCAAGCCCAAGATGGGTATTCCCATGGCCAGATAAAGTTGATCCCTTGCCATGGCAAAAAGACTTGGTGTAAGGCACTCTAAAATCTTTAACTTGTTATTGGAATAGCACCAATCATGCTAAGGCTGATGGAAGTTGGAATTTTAACCATCTGGAAGGTCACAGAATGCTGTACCTACTATCATGAGGAGCAGATAGTAAATGAGAGGCACTGTGGAGGGAGATTTTATTAATCAAAGGAAAATTTGAGACTAGCAGAAGAAAATGTTTGTCACCTTTCAGCCTAGCAACAGAACTTCCATTTTGCATTCAATTGCTTCAGAGAGCACATCGGCACACATTCGTAAACAGAAACTTTGTTTCTCTATGCATCTATTTCCCTGTCTCACCTGTCAGAAGGTACAGTGGATTCCATCATCAACAGAAACTGTAGCTCTCATTGTTCATATGGTTGGTATTCCCATAGAGTGTCATCTGACATTTTCACTTGAAGGGGCACCTTTAACAAGTTATTCAGGAGCAAGATAAGGACTAATGGAGAATATTTCTTGTTTTTTTTTCAGATGCTATGGTGGGCTGGGAGTCACACACTCTACCTTTCATGATTATAACTGTAATAAATCTATGGAATGTGGATGAATCATTTCCCTACAGTAAGTGTTTTTGGAGTAAAATTATAAACTTACTCAGAGTATTATCTATTTTATTTACAAACTAGAGGACTTATGGTGATAAATTGTAAAAATAACAGACACATCATTAAAAATGTCTAATTCACATATACTTGTAAGAGCAGGATTCTATAAATATAAAAACAATTCCCAGTTATTCTATAGCAGAGGTACTGACCTTGTGGCCTTGTTGGTATTGCTGAACTACTTCTGCCTTATGTTGGTGTATGACAATGATATTCCCAGCATCCTTTGCCTGAGGTTCCCTTTCCCTCCATCCTGGTATATTGGATTGCAGCCTAAGTGAGTTTCCCTAAGAAGAAAACAGCCTTAACTTACATCTCTGCAAAATAAGTTGATTACTTTCTATATTCTTAAATGATGAGAGGCATATATTTTTACATATTGCCTCATTTATTATTTCCAAACCTATCACATTATTTTTATTATTAAAATAGACCTCTTTTTATCCTAATATTCTCACTTCAATCTTTCAGGTCTTGCTGATAGTTTGCCCTCCTTCCAACCTCTGCAGGCAGAACCACATCCCTACCTCCATGTAAAGGAAAGAGAAACAGCTGAAAGGAATAGTCTGTGTGCATTGATTGACTCTGGTGTTGCCAACAGTGGAGGGTTACCCAACTGTGAATAATGACCACAGCAGAGAAGACAAGATAAGCACAATAAATAAGATTGAAGCAGACACACAGCATATAAAAATGTCATCTGCACAATGCTGGCTGTTAAATTCATTCATTAAAGAGTGATGAAAATGCTGTTTAAATAGAGAGAAAAGCTATGCAGAGTTTAATAACCTGTATTCACAAAACCAACCCACTCATTTTTTCCCCATGGGCCTCTGTATGGTTTCATGCAAATATCCAAGATGATAATGAAATGTGTCTTTCAACCTGGGTTTAGCCATTGGTAAAGCACATCACCAATAGTTAACAGATAAATTTGTGTATGGATGTGGTGTCTTTGTGTGTGTGTATGTGTGATGATTGATGACATTTACTCTTTATTTGAATAAATTTTCCAAACAGAGGAGATAATGCCTCATGATAGCCTAAGATCATATCCATCATCAGTCACAAAAGAAGCTAATAAATGCCTAAAAAAATGTAAGATTTCCCAGAGAGGTTACAAATGTTAATTTCAGGACAATGAGCTATTTGTCAAACTGCATTAGGATCCATCAAGACATTCAGTTCAATTTCCTGAGAACTAGGAAACAAAAGACAAAGGCTTCTTATTGTGCTATATGGCTAATCAGTTTATCAATCTCTGAATGTCTGTGTCATTCTAAATGACTGTTTTGTAAATATCTACTGTCAGAACTTCATTATCAGTGTCTCTGCCTTTTACATTTCATCATGTCCTTCTGGACATCCTGTCTACATTCCTTTTAACCACCCACATGGAGACACTCCCCCAGCTTTTATTTAAAGAACATATTCCACCCATATCATGCTTAATCAAATGTATTATATAATATATGTGATAGCTTCTAAGTTACCACTAGACAGCTGTTTTTGCTTTAAACTTTAAAGCAGCTTTAAAAAGGATGGTGTGGCCACCATCTTAATTTTTTGCCCCCCTGCATATCTCCCTACTGGATGCTAACCTCATGAATAATGAGCAAAAAGAGAAATGCTAAATATTCTTTGCTTGCTTTGTTGCTTTGCTGCAAAGAAAGAGAGGTAAACTCTTGCCTTCTGGTGGATGACCTCCTAGCTAATGATTTCTTTTGCATAAGGGCTACTTTTGGTTGATGAGTGAAAGGACAAACACTTAGTAGAATTATTGTAACAATGTTAGTCAGATGGAAAATTCAAAGGGCCATGTCTAAGAACTATTGTTCCTTTAAAAATAATAAGCAGATACAAACAGTGGTGTTATCCTATTCCACTTTTTAACACATTGTGTGTATGTGTGTGTGTGTGTGTGTGTGTGTGTGTGTGTGTGTGTCCTGTCCTCAAAGACAGTTTTTAGCATTCAGCCTTCTTGGAATGTTCTGTTTCTGCACAGGAGCAAGTTTTTGTTTTACACCCATTTTCTCTACTCACATGTATTTTCATTAGCTACATTCTTTGCAACTGATCTTTACTTTATATAAACATTATATAATACCTTTTTTGCCTTCATTTTTGCAGCATTCATTTTTTATAGGCATATCCCCTCATCCCCAGCCTGTTTTATTTTGCCATTCTACCAAGTCTCCTTTTTCATGTTTGTTATTAATGTAATTTCACTTGCTTCTATGATATTCTGCAACATACGTCTTTTCTCTGTTTTCAAACATCTTCCATATTCCCTTTCCTTCCATCTACTTTCCTTTTATTTTATTGGGCAATTAGTCTATCTCTTCCCTCAACACCCGAAGCAGTAAAAGAGGAAGTAAAGAAGAAGAAGTCTATCTCTAGACCAGTGTTTCTCAACTTCGGCAATTTTAAGTTGTATGAACTTCAAGTTCGAGAATTCCCCAGAATCCATGCAGCTTAAAAGTTAACAAGGTTGAGAAATACTCCTCTAGACTATCTTCCTGCATTCTATTTTCAGTCCAGTTTTCCAAGATTCAACTCTTGATACTATTAAATAAATTTGAACTGAATTTGAAACTTTCATATTCAAAACTGTCATTATTCTACAGTAACTCATTTTTGCTTATCCAAATAACCTAATCATTTTTTTTTCATGGCCTCTGATCTCATTCTCATCCATCCCTTCCTATCAATTAATAGATAAATGTTTTTCCCCTGGATCATATACATTCAGAATGCTATACAATTTTCCATCTTCATCTTTGGAATGTGACATCGCCAACCAACCAATTCCTACCTTTATGCACACATGCAGCAACCTAGGTGGTGTGATTTCATTCTTTTTGACATGAAATTTATTGCATGTATATATTTATTACAACAATATGTATGCTGCCTATTCATTGCACTAGGGGTTTAACAATATTAAAAACATAAAGATGCAATACAGTAGTAAAAATATAGTCCTTTCATTCATAATTAAACCAGTATCTTCACTCCTTTTAACGCTATTCCACAAGGTCAAGGTATCATTATTCAGTTGTTTTACATCATTCTACTTTTTCTTCATTTCTTTCTTTCACAGTGACACAGGATTTTGTCAATCTATACACTTTATCATGTAGTTTGTCTTACATTCCAAACAACAAATTCTGTAATCATTGTTTTCACCAGATGGACCCAGAGATAGCAACCTTTGTCTTGGTCAATGGAGGTTTTCACGTAACATACAGTAAGAGACAAGGCATCAAATAGTCCACTGGTTTCAGTCACATAGTACCTGTATACTGCCACATCCAGTATTCCTTGTAAAAAGTTAAGGCCATTAAGTAAATCAATGAGTTCTGCATCTGTACACTGGCACTAGTTTTCTACTAGTAATAGAACACCAGAAATAGGGATAGAGAGAATGAGATCAGAATGGAGCATGATGCTTGTATTTGCAATATCTTACCTTTCAGAATTTGAAAAACAACTGATGATTTTGTAGAAAACAGTAATAGGTCTAACTTATTAAGCTGGGTTTTAGTTGTATATAAATGAATTTCAATCCAATACTTTATTAAAAGATATAGGAGATTCAAAACCTTTAATTAGGTAGCAGGCACATTTCTTTTCTTTTTTATATAATAATTTTATTAAAGAAAAAGAAAACAAATATCTAAAGAAATTATTTCCCCCTTCATCAGAACAGCTATAAACAATTTTAGTAACTTATCCCTTCTCTTGAAATACAAGAATGATCTCTTCTTATTATATACTATCTCTTAAAGCTTCATTTTCATTCCTAATCACAAAAACTGATTATGGGTTAACAGAGATAACAACATTTATTTTAACCTTGATCAAATACACAACTTTATATTTCTTCCTCTTAACAATTTTGATCTTTAATTCCTTCAAATAATGCCCTAGATTTTTATTTCTTTTCATTTTTACTTTGTCCATTCTCACAAAATTCTTCAAAGCTTTAGCAAATCTCTTTTGTTAATCCAATATAGGAATGTTATCCAGGTCACTCTTATTTGTATATAGTACCATTTAATTATTAAAAGTATCTAGTTTCATTTGTCTATCCACTTTCCCCCCCATATTTTTTCCCATGTCTTTCATGTAGCCTGTTATTTTTAAATCACTTTTATGTATATCAGTCTGCCTTGTCTGATATAACTTTTTCCTCTTCCATAGCATCTTTTAAAAACAGCCTGTTTACAAAGGTAGACACACTTAAAACTGACTTCTGGGACCACTGTTCACAAATACCCTTCAATGCATCCGTGTTGCAGTACTTTGCTCCATTCTCTATTAGCAAGTCAAATTTAAATATTCTTTAAATGTAAACTTTAATTCTTTCTGATTTCCTCTATCCCACCTTCAAAATCCTGTTCTATCATTATTTTTAAAGAATTCAAAATAAAGGTATTTTCCCACAGGAAGGATTGTTTTAATTAATTCCAAACTTTTATTTCAAATCCATAAGGACCATTGGTCTGTTTGTAGCTTTCGAAAATCAATGTTCTTTGCTGTTTATTTTTTTAAAAAATCCTTAAACTTGTATTTAAAGTTTATTTTGCTAAGGATTGAAAGAAATTTGCTTGTTGCTATAAAACCTGTCAACCCAAAGTTCCTAATAGCTGAAAAAACAGTTATAAGCAATATTAAAAAGTGATTTTAAAAGTATGCAAACTCACTGCCCATAAAGGCACCAACCATGGTTTAAGAAAAGATAGCTTTCTGTTGTTTCCCAGAGACTGCTGTTTTAATGTTTCCTCAAAGAAACAACAGTTTGCAGCACTTTGTGGGGGATCTCAGATCTTCTCCATGTTCGGAGAGAAAGAGCCACCCTACTTGCCAGTTCTTCATATCACAGCAGTCATCAAATCACTTTTAGCAGAATGTCCTCAATTCTTTATTTCTTCCCTGGAAGTCAGCAAGTATATTTCTATAAGTGCAAACAAATTATTTGAGATGACATGACAGCTAGGATAAAATTAGATGAGAAAACTGTTTCTTCCTTCTTCACTTATAGAATTATAGCAGGTTCATAACATGAATTTCGAAAAAGATTGGCACAAAGATGTGATATACAGTATGTGAAAAGCTACTGATCCTCAGAGAGTGACTCCAGCAGAATCCTGCATGAGTTGTCCATTTTGTTATGGACAACTTGGAATGGCTATTTAATTAGAATTAGAATTAGAATGCCAATTCTAATTGTCATTAGGATTGCTTTTGTTCTTGCTCATTACTATGCTATAGAAGAGCTTTTTTATCTGGCATTTTATCTCCATAGATCCATCTTAACCAAGGACCTCCATCAATCCCTCGAGTCCTTGATTCTACTGTTTTTCCTTTTTCACTCTAAGCCCTATTTTTCTGACTCAGGAGCAAGAGCCAGGCAAAGCAGCAATGTTGGTCTTTCTCTCTTTTAGACCTGAACCCAGAAAAAGATAAGAAGCAAATAGACAGAAGTGCCAGACAAGGAAGAAAAGTCAGCTGAAGGGAACATACCCAGACACTCCCAGATTTGGTATTATGGGCAGACCAATAAACTATATCCGAGGGAAGATCCAATGTAATATAGTGATTCCGAAGCTGGAAATGAACCAGAGAAAATCCAAATCCAAATCTTCAGACCTCTGTGTTGACTTTAGTCTTGCACTCTCCTTCAACTGTTGTGGGGTTAAAATCAGTGGTGGGATTCAGCCAGTTCGCACCATTTCAGCAGAACCGGTAGCTAATTTTTTGTTGCCCAGGCCCAGTATGGATTTCCAGAAGCCGCATCCACATAGAGAACTGGTTGTTCACATATTTGAATCCCGCTACTGGGTTAAAATTATAGAAAATACTTTTGTACCTTACTTTGCAGTCCAAGAGAAAAGGGAAAATATACCTATGTTACTCTGTTTATATCCTAGCAGAGCTGAATATGTTTGGATTCAGAAGCAGTGACCACATATCAGTATGACTATTTAAAGGTTTATTCCAAAACAGCATGATAAAATAACATAACAATGCAGCAATCAAAGAATATTCAAGAATACAATTTAATGTATATGTAGAGATAATGAATTGATTGTAAAATGCGGTATAATCTGATAAGAATGTATATACTGGAATGTCA
>JANHFS010000291.1:20550-51262 GCA_032467975.1 Trimeresurus albolabris | reverse complement strand
ACACTTTTCGAGGGAGGACAGAACTCACAAAAGGAGGACTGTCCTCCCTAAAGGAGGACGGTTGGTCACCTTATTAATTAGTTATTTCTCAATGGCCACAATAATTTCATAATAAATGTCTAACTAATTATACCATTTGCTGTGGCTTGTTTAAATTTATTGATAGCAAAAAATTCAACCATACAAGATTCTGGAATAATCATAACACTATTTAATAATATCTGTTGTCTAAAAATTATAGTACTGTTTACCTTTAAGAGCAAAGAAACTTAAAGGAGGTATTCTGAGTCTGACCTATCCATTCTCAGATTTTATTCTTACAGTGGTAGGTAAGATTCCTATTAGAACCCCATAAGCATAACATGCACACTATAGCAACTTTCTGCTTGCCTCCATAGCAAGCAACTACTCCCAGTTAAATAGATACAGAAAGGATATCAAGCTTCCTTGACTTAACTGTTTTAAGTTATTTACCCTCAACAGTGGAATTATTCAAAGGTAAGAACAATAAAATGATACAATCTGATCTTTCTGCAGTGCCTGGTCATGAGAATGGAGATCCTACCTTGTTGGTGAGTAGACTTCTTCATGTAAATCACTCAATCACTCAGTGTGGATTTGAATCTGTGATATCTGCTCCTGGTCCAGGGCCTTAAGTATTAAACTATACTGAGTTTTGTAATATATAATTTTATTTCAGTATTTCTTGAGTAGTTAAGATCCAACCATAACAGTGGCAAGATGGAAGGCCTGAACCTTGGTGCTAGAATTAAGGAATGGTCTACAGTGTTTTCCAATCTCCCTATTTCTAGCTGTGTGGACTCCAACTTCCAGAATTTTTATCAATGGCCATGTTGGCTGTGGAGTTTTGGATTTGAAGTCTACAAACCTAGAAATTTTCAAACTTGGAAAACAGTAATCTATAGCATCCCTGGCTTCTGATGTTGCGGGAAGGGAATCATATTGTGTATGTTTTGAGTTGTGAAATAGAATATAGTAAGTGGAATGCTACATCTCATTTGGCTTCTTGGAGGACTTAATGAGTCTCTTTGTTTGGAAATAAACTTGAGGTAAACCATTCATTTTCAGATTTGGCATTAGTCTCACTCTTTATAAGATGTAGTAGTTACAATAATAATGTATTACATTAAGTTGCTGTTAGTTTTATTCAAATGAGTATTACTTTGCCAAAATCAATCTTTTGATTTCACTACTTCATTTTTAGGGTTTTGAATCTCTTTAGAGTTGATGTTAGTAATGTATTTGTGTTTATATTATGTTGTAAATTGATGAAGAGAACATATGTTCAGCTGATTTCCCTCTCTCATAACTCTCCACCTTTCTGCTGACTCCTTAGCTACCATATTTCCTCATAAAAGGAGATTTCTAACCAAGAGACACTTGGATTTCTTGTATGATAGCTATATGATAAAAGATTAGTCACACATATTCATAACTACCTTGTTCGTAAGGTAACTGTAAAAATTTACACATCCTCCCTCCCACTTTTTCTCCCTGGGAATTAAATTCCAAATGTTAAAAAAAAATATTTTCATTTAGTTTATTGAACTGGTTGAAAATAACATTAATTTATTTTGTAATTGTTTATTAAAGCTGTTTGGCATTTAATCTAACCAGACTGTCAGTAGATAATAGTAAAAGTAGCTACATGGAATATAGAAAATGATATGGAACAATAATTAACATCATTTTGAACATTCTTTATAAACATAAACACAGATGGCAATATCTCATCAAATCTTACAGATGGCAATATCTCAACAAAGTCTAAAGGTTTTCTAGAACAGTTCCATTTTAGCTTGATTCCAAATCTAATCTAATTTCTAGGAAATTCAAAGATCTTTCAATAGAATTTGTTCTATATCTAAGAAACAATACTTCCTGATGTTAGCCCCCCCCATAAAGGACTTTATAAGTTAAAACTAGCCCTTGGAATGGTAACCCAAAACCTATTGGCAGCCAAAGCAGGGCCCACAGTATGAATAGCAATAACAATAGCACTTAGATTTATATACCGCTCCATAGTGGTTTACAGCACTTTCTGAGCAATTTACAGCATATTGCCCCTAAAATGGGTCCTCATTTTACCAACCTCTGAAGGATGTAAGGCTAAGTCAACCTTCAGCCACTCAAGATCAAACTCCTGGCTGCAACCCTGCATTCTAACCTTTGCACCAACACAGCTCTATGAATATGACCTTAAACAGCATTCATCAAGTAGACGTCTTCATTTTGAACCAGTTGAAATTTTCAGAATATGAAGAATACATTTTCAGAACATTTTAAACTGCATTATTCTCCTTGCCACTCTTGAAATGTAGTCACCAGTTTTTGAAATTCCTAGCAAGCATGCCACAGCTGGGAATTCTACGAATTAAAGTCTACACATGGAAAGAACCAAGTTGAGCAAGCCCATATGAATATACTAAACATTCTTAATCATTTAGATCTTCCTCAAAGAAGAAAATATTTCACAAGGCATGAATTCTGAATTCACTGCATATTCAAGCCACATCAAACAGCATGTACCCATAATAAAAAGATGCCTATTAAATAGGATTAAAATAAACAAAATAAAGACAAAACATGCAATTGAACAGAATGCAATCTTTGCCACACATAGCCAAACTTCCAAAATGATTGAAATTTTGCCATTATGTGTAGAGTGCACAAAAGTAATTTCTGTTAATTCAAAATGTTGTTTACTGAAATATGTATTGCACCTTACCAGTCCTTGTGGAAGCTAATATTATATGTACCAAAGCAAACTGAATAGATGTAGTACAGTAATTGACATCAGGCAGACAAAGACAATGTGTTTATATATTCAATGGAGATAAGATTTTCTCTGAAGATTATCTTTTCTCTAAGTTTAATTTCAGGCTGTTACTGAGAAGTTCTTCTAAGTTAGTACTCATTAGGAGAGTTGAGAAGCAGGGAAGATGACCCTACTGCTAATAATTTCTTTCAGGAAAAAAAATTACAAATGGTTCTTATTAACCTACTCTAGGGAACTTTTCAAGGCAGTTTTATTTCCCTTTATTACGCCTTCAGCAGGTAACATCTCAGTTAGAGTTAGGCTAAGCCAGGTGAATTATTTTAGGGAATCAGATTGCTGATAATGCAAATTCTTTTCCTTGCTATGTATTCCAACATTCCCCAGTGTCCCAATTGTTTATTACAATTAGAGACCAAACATTTAACTGCTTTATCAGATGCTGTTGTTGAGAAATTTTTGTTTTGCAGGGAATGCTAAAATGATATTAGTGAAGAAGAGACTAAACAAGAAACAAGACTTTGAAATAAAGTATTAAATAATAAAAACCAGCATTAAATTTCTTCCAGTTTTTACACACACACACACACACACACACACACACTTCTTGAAACTGAAGTGGGCCTCAGTAGTACTTTGAAAAATGAAACTGATGTTTTTTTTTAACAAAATTAAAATGGAAATGAATAAACGTCTCATCATCATCTAAAAAGATCTTTAGAATTTGGCAAATACTAAAGGAATGATGGATAGTCTGAAAGTCAAAAGCATTACATTGTGCTGCCAAATGTTTTTTAAATTAATGAAAAGTTTTTTGTACATGTTTGGCCAAGGGAGTGGAAGAATGGACAAAATGGGGATTCCTTGTGATGTTAGTCATATCTTTTTGATCACCTTTTCAATAACAGAGAAGGAGTAATCATTTTTCTATTTATCCTTTGAGTGCCAGCTTGGGGATTTTAATCCCATGTTAGAGAAGAATTCTTCATAGTGGAAACTTCTATTAATTAAGGTGATTATTCTGGGATCCTATGTTATTATTCTAAGTAAGCAAAATTAAGCCAGATTTCCCAGTTTGGACAAAATAAGAACTTGGGTTCTATATCGGTTAAAAAAGAAATGCCAAAAGCTGGCATGTGATTGATAGAGGGCATATGACTAGGAATATGATGTCATAGGAAAGGAATGCATTATTCTTGTCTTTAGCCTAAGAAGATGGTTTTTTTAATAGTCATCTTATCTGGAAATCTAACATATACTTTTATTTAGCCTTATCTCTATGTGATTACAGGTAGCAGTGTCTTGGCAATAATATGAAAGACTTTCTGCTTTCTTTTCTGATTATTTTCTCCTTATCCCAGGCTAGACAATTAACCATTGGAACAGCTTGCCTTCAGAGGTTGTAGGTGCTTCATCACTGGAGATTTTTAAGAAAAGATTGGACATCCATTTGTCTGAAGTAGTCTAGGATCTCCTGCTTGAGCAGGGGGTTGGACTAGAAGACCTCCAAGGTTACTTCCTGCTCTATTTGGATTGACTGATTGATAGACCAGTGTTTCTCAACCTCATAAAATTTGAGATGTATGGAAAACTCTGGGAATTTAAGTTGACAAAATATCTAAGTTCCCTCCCATCCCTATTATTCTCTGTTCTCTGTTTTATATCTTAAAGTTGCTGAGGCTGAGAAACACTGGTATAGGCAATTGCCCTGGAATTTCCAAATGGTCTATCTGACCCTGCTTATATTTCCAGATCAGTTAAAGTCTGCTAGGCACTGAATAGGTAAATATATAATTTACCTATATTTTTTTAGCCAAACAACTTTCTAGCTTCTGTATTCAGTGTTGTGTTATTAGATATGAGCACTGTGTGCTGATTAGTGCTGCACATCTTAAATTTATTGGTGATTGAGAAAAGGCTTATTAACAGCAGGTAATGCTTTTACTCAAAAAACTAAGTCTTACTATGTGGTTTCTTTTTCTGCACTCCTTGATTTTGAAGAAGCATTAAGTTAGCTACCTACAGTCTGGTTTAGGGATCAACATAAGAATGGCTGATTACAACAGTCTCTTTGTGAGCAGCTCATCTCTGAATCTCTTTTGCAAAAGGTTATGTATTTGGGATTGAATATCCATGGTAGCTTCATTTTATTTAATTTATGCAACTTACATAGGCACCTACCTTATATAAACTGATCCTAGGTGGCTCACAATAGCCAATTAAAATAGAAATTCAAAGAGAATATTTGTAGCTTAGGGCTGAGTTGGTGCTTTCTGAGTTGTTTGTTTGCTTGCTGATGTTTCATTACCTGACTAGATAACATCATGAGTGCTAGAAGGGAGTGGAGTTTAATTCCTGTTTATATAGAATAGTTGGCCCTGCCAGTGCTGCTCTGCCACTCACCAGCAGAGGAAAGAATGGCAAATTAAAAATGCAAGTCTCTCTCTCTCAAAAAAAATAAAGTCTCTCTCTCTCAATAACTAAGTGTTTCATTACTAAAATAACAACCCAATTATTTTCCACAAGAGTTGCTATATAAGAACATTTTCCAGGCAAGCATATACATGCTCCAGGAACCCAGAAAAAAGAAACATACTCCCAAATATAATATCTTCCAACAAAATGGATACCCATACAATTTGGCAAAAGGTACCTGACCACTCAACCCACTATAGCACACCCAACAGAAGCTATGAAAAAGATAACATTTCCATACATGAAATATCTCAGAAACATTCAACAAATAATTACCATTATATGGATCACTGTAGCATACAAACCAATTAAAGCCCTCAAAACATCTGAAGTAAACCTTAAGAGTAAAAAAGAAACAGATCTACAACATACCATGTAAGGCAGGGTCCTTGGTCCTCTCTCAGCTTGGTTGGTCATGAATCACGATGATGTTACCTTGAAATGAAATGTCTGT
Source organism: Trimeresurus albolabris (assembly GCA_032467975.1). Lineage (NCBI taxonomy): Eukaryota > Metazoa > Chordata > Lepidosauria > Squamata > Viperidae > Trimeresurus > Trimeresurus albolabris. Next base: position 45,536 of record JANHFS010000291.1, on the reverse strand, counting down.
AAGAAACCAACCAAGCTCAGAGTACACCAAGGACCCCACAATTCAATCCTGAGCTATAAATAGTCTATCTATACAATGTAAGGACTGTAATAACCACTATGTATGACAATATAGGTAGAAAACTAGCAGAGCACATCCATGAATGCCAACTAATAATCAGAAGGCACAATGGAAGTTACTTAATCTCACAACACAGGGACAAACTCAACCATAGATTCAATTGGGAAGCTGTGAACATCCTAGATAGATTTAAAGCCAAAAACATTAGATAATTCCTGGAAGCATGGCATTCAGACAAATCAGCCATCAAGAGACACATAAAGATAAACCATATTTTTCCAAATTATTCAAAAGACAATAAAAAACTAAAAATGAAACTAAAATATCACAATATATTCTCTCCAGCAAACAATACCCAGATAAGTAGGGGCTGACACCAACAAACAATCAAGTAGACATCACTATCATAACTCAAGAACTACCAAGCAGAAAACCATACCACCACCAACACTGGCAGAGTGAGTTATAGGGGGCAAGCCCCACACTCACTAGCACTGATAATGTTACCTAGTTTGATAATAAAATGTCTGCAGACAAACAACCAAGCTTAGAGACCACCAAGGACTCCCAAAAAATACCATTCTACATTTTACAAAGAAAAAAAATGAATTTCAGATATGATTATGTCATGTCTTTTCAACAGGGCATACAAATGGCACTCAAAAACAAGTTTTTCTGATGCTTGCTTTTTCTGAATTTTCTAGAAGTAATACGGCAAGTCTGCCTAAACTGTTGCATGCACAAGCAGCCCAAGGCAACTGAGCAATAATACAAGATGATAAGCATGCTTAATCAGCTACCGAAAGCAATAAGGACAGATTGGGTTTGTATTAGCCTTGGAGATATTGTGCATTACAAAATGTATTCTTGGAATTGATTTTGAGAATTGAGAAGAGTCAAATTTACACTGCAAGTGGGAAGACATTGTGTGATTGTGATGACCTTTTAATGTTTTGAATTACAGACCTTTTTTGTTACTTTAAGTGTAGTTGTGTTATTTCAGGAATAAGGGTGGGCTGGGTTGCATAGTTTTTCATCAATTGCTACCATTGTAATGATTCAACTATATTGGGACTTATAGGATAAATACTTATGTATTGATAAGTAAAAGAATTGGGTGTACATGAGAAAGGATACACTCTCATATACAATAGGTTATAATATTCATATTAAATTGCATTCACTTTTCTGTCTCTTTATGTATCTGTGCTTCTATATGGTTTTATTTGTTTATTTATTTGATGTAAATTGTATGCTGCCCATCTCGCCTAGTAGTTATGAATGATATAAAAAGAATAGCATGTATATACTCTGGCTTCTCTTCAGATCTTTCCCCTTTTAAAAAGAATAGCATGTGGAGAATGTTATGATGTTACCAGTTTTTAACCTGATTTCCAAAACACCTAATATATAAGAATGAAGTTAAAGTAGAAGTGATACAATGAAGTTATCTCAGAGTAAAGGCTTTTGAGAGTCAGAATAATTAAGATGTGTGTGTGTATGTGTGCATGAGTGAGTGAATGTAGGGAAAGGGGATATATAAGAGATATAAACTATTGGCAACATAATTTTATCAGCCACTGAATGTTGAAAATGATGAAGTGGAACTGGAAGACAATTTCTCTAGAGCAAAAGAAACCGCAAGGGAGAAGGTAAGAAGAGTCATTAGATAAACCAAAAAGAGGCAGTGCCCTGATCCAGATGAAATCTCAGCACAGCCCCAAGAGCCAGTTAGGTCAGAGAGAGTTGACTTTTTATTGACTTTGATGAATGGCAATACTTGAGAAGAAAATACAATTGCTGTAGAGTGCAATAACTGTGCAGCCCAAGCACCCAAAAATAAGGAAGTAGCAAATGCAGTGGGGTAAAACTGATGCCTCATGGAGAATTGAAGGAAAAAATGATTGGTCAATGAGCAAAGACAAGATGTGCAAAAATCTAATTGTGTTTCTGGACTGAAAAAGCTGATGAAGGCGACTTCATTTAGAAACATGTGATTGGGTAAGGAAAACTTTGAAGCTTGACCTATACACTATTACATGAAAAATAATAGCTAAACAACAGAAATGGATTCTGTGTTTTCTTTTTGTTGCTAAGAAACTAGTCCTTCAATATTAGAAATATACGTTTATAACCCTGGGTTTCTCAGTTGACTGAACATATGATAGTGAAAAATGATTGCCTTTATCAATACTTAAGAAAAACTGAGTATGTTATACATACACACACACACACACAGTTGATAATGTTTGTTTTACTGCATTGTTTTCTTTTTACTTTCACTCTTAATTTTTGTTCTATTTTATTAAATAAAAACTTTGAAACACTTAACAGTACATTGAAATACAGTATATATAGTGAATATGTAACTATAATGAAAGCAGAAAGTATGCAAATGTTCAAAAACAATGAAATATGTAAAGGCCAATAAATAGTAAAGTTATATAGTCCAATGGTACATTGCATGCTGTCAACTTGAAAATGAGTATAGACCTTATTCCTGGTATCTCCAGTTGCACAGCACAAAGATGCTGTCTTAGAATTTCAAGGTCTCTCTCTGTTTTCCCGTCTCTCTGTCTCTCTTTCACACACACACACACACACACACACACACACACACCAGGTTCTGCTATGAGTCAGAATGAGTCAATAACCTCAGGTAGAAGATGCTGGAAGGCAAAAGCAGCAACTACTTCCTCTTCAGTCTCTTGGTTTTTTCCTTCTCTTGCACAATAGAACTAAATATGCCATACAGCCTATCTTGCATCCTCATGCTGACTGGGGAAACCTGGGAGTTGAGGTCTACATATTTTAAAGTTTCAACTTGTGAGAAACACTGAACTAGATTGGCCTGATGCTGTCAAATATGTGAAAGATTCTAACTCAGTTGTAAGAAAGTGCTCCTGATGGCCCAGCTTGCTCCTCTACATGAAATATGGGAAGGCCACATCTTGTCCTTTGTCTCTAGCTGCAAAATATCCTGATTCAACCAATGCAAGCAAAACAGAGCTAAGTACTGTAGATGAATAGTTTGACTTTATATAGTACAAGTTCCTACTAATGCATTCTAGCAACTATCAGTGTCAGAAGACAGTAAGAATATATTGTAGGTATGATGTGAGGAGACAGCATTTCTGAAGTGGTTACCAAGATGCGTACTAGATATACCAGATCTATATTCCTCGTTTGCATTTGATCAAACATGATTTTGTTTTCTTCACCAATGCCCACCAGAGTAGCCATTGCAATAGAAAAGGAAATAAGCATATAACAAGAGGAGGGACAGAACATTCCCATGGGATTCAAGGGAAAGATTAACATGCAAGGTTTTGCTGTACATAAGAATGTACTTATCTTATCAATTTGTATCAGTTTTTTTTATACAAGGCATGTATTCAGTAATAAATTGGCTCCACTGACATCTGCATATTTTTTTAAAAAAATGTGCCACCTATGGGCAAAAAATTGATGCCTTCTCATGTTTTGACTAAGAATTCCCATAGTCCCTTTCCATAGATCATGTTGGTTAGAACTGAAGTCCAAAAACACCAAAACATAGATTGTTTATAGTTGATTTCATTCATTCATTCAACTTTTCATTGAGCAAATGGATTTTACTTCTGAGCAGACAACCACAAAATTGTGTAACATAACTGCAATTCTGTAATCAATTACATTAAGGCAATTAAATAACGAAGTTTTCTTTCTAAATAAACAAAAGTATGAGCCAGGTCCTTATTCTTCAATTGATTCCTAGTTCACTGCTATTCTGTGTGCTACAAATACCTAAATTAATCAAAGATTAGATCAGATTACAGCAAAAGATGGATGTTAAATCCTCAACATATCGGATTAAAGGTTTAGTCATTCCATTAATCTGGTGATGTTATGGCTTTTTAGCACAGTCTGATTAATCTAGAAGGAAATCAAAGGCTTCACTTAACAAAGGAAAAAGAAAGATCATTCTCATAAAATTAGTTATGCTAAGAGCCATTATTTCCAAATGTAATCATTTAAATATTTGATGTTTCTTTTTCCCACAGAATGGTTCAAAATATATTTATTGTATATGAACTCCTCACAATTCAGTTATGTTAGATGGTATTGTTGGTATTGAGTTTATAGTCAATATCATACCCATTACTATTCTTTGGGTTTATTTTATCCTGCTCTTGTCTTCTACTGCTTCTGGATTCTAACTTAATTAGAACCTTGAATTTTATGGTACGCATATGCTCCTGAGTCACTTAAGGTTCCAAAGTAAATGTTTCCTGGGCAATTATGTCCTTAAGTGCTACTTCTGACAGCCCATTTGTCTTTCTAAAAGTGTTAGGAAAATGCAGATTAACAGAATAAGACATGAATGCAAAAACCAGGAAGACCAACATATGTGAAAAAGAGGGAGATTTTTCTAGATTATTGAATCATAAGTTCTGAACAATAGCTATACCAGAAGAAATGACTTTTTATAGTTAGATAACTACTAAAATCCCAATTTAAATAAGATACGGTATCATGTTTGTTAACTGACTAATTCTGCAGTATCTCACTGTCACTGGTCCACAAATAATTTTGTAAATTGCAAATATAAGATTTACTTTTTAAACATTGCCTTTATTATTTTTAATTAACTCAAGAGGGTAGACATAAGTAATATTCCTCCCTCTCTTATTTTTCCCCACCACCACTCAGTGAGTTAGGTTGGGCTGAAAGAGAGTGACTGGCCCAAGTCACCCAGCTGGCTTTCATGTCTGAGGTGGGACTAGAACTCATAGTCTCCTAGTTTCTAGCCTGGTGTCTTAACTACTAGACCAAATTGATTCTCATTTATGTTTTGTAAATCTTAAATATTGTAGATTCAAATATATGTAGAAAATTCTAGGAATATTAAAGTTGTTGCCTACTGATTTCTGCTTTGCAGTTAATTCATACGTGAGCATTATACCCTGGTGCAGCGGACCAATTAATCAGCATATCATGCATACATTGATTTATATAATTAGTACGTTTCAATGAGGATCCTTATTTTCATTAAATGCATATGTGAATTAACTCTCAGTATACTATTTTCTAAGCAAAATCGATTGACCCAAACAAAAATGAAATTTATTTTTTTGAGATGCTTTCTCTACATTTAATATAATTATGCTTACAAAATATTTAGAGAGCAGCAAAGAGAAAATACTGCAGAATTAGAATTTATTATCAAACACTGTCATACTGAATGTGATATTTTGATTTGCAATATTAAAGGCAAAATCAAGAACTATGTCCAGAGAGGAATTCTGAGAAGCCAATACATTCATTGTCTGTTGTTCTTCTGAGGTTATTACCTCTGTTCAGACTGGAGCCTTCTTCAGATTATCATTGCTTCTCTGGAAGTCCAGATTGTTGTTAATTGTTTTAAACTTGTTGCTCTTCCAATATTACTGAATTATGATTATTGTCTTCCCTTACTATTGGTCACATAGACAGCAATGATGATGTTAACTGGATTCCCATAACAAGTTCATAGACAGCTTGTTTGTCTCTGAATCAGCAAAAGCTTTTTTATCTAATATAAAGGGATAATATTTGGAGGATAGCATATTACCAATATTATGAGAAAATTATCCAGAAACAATGCTGAAACAGTATATGAAGAGAAAGAAGCGCCCCCATCATCGCATTTCTTTCTGGCTCTTTTGCCAGATTTCTAAGGAGAATATTCAAAGTTAGTTAATGTTGCCAAAGGAAATTTAGGGAGGGAGAGAGAGAAAGAAAAAAGGATATCCTATCAAAATATTAAGAACTCCATTCTTTTTGGCCTCCCTTTTAAAATAGTATCCTAGATTTCAAAGTTCTGTTATGCATCCAGGTTCCAAAATATGTTCCCATAAGCTGACACTTCTCTGATTTAAGTGGGTCTGCTTTCAAATTTTCTAACTTTGAAAATTCTTTGTCCCTGAATGCCTGACATGAAAAGAACAGAGAGGAAGAATAAATTTTATACTAAACAATGTGAAAGAAGGAGAGAGTTTTAAGGCTCTAATCAACATTTGCAAATGAAGATTAACACAAATGTAAACAAGCTGGAGTGTGATAACTTAGAAAGGTTGGCCTGTATCTTAATGAAATCTACAAGATATATTTATATAAATAATAATGAATCTTGCAGCCCTTGATACCTGCTGTAATTTGTGCATATGCGATTGTTTTATCTCTAAAGTTCCTCTGACTTTAAAGAGCTTACTGACAGCTTCCTTACACAATAAAGGCATGTGGCCAACAGAGTGGTGTCAACTTCATTCAGCTCCGTATAAATATATGCTTTTATATGCAATTCTTGGAAGAATATTGGGGTTTGGGATAGAAGATGCAGTCTCAGAGATGTAATCTCAGAGAGCTATAATAAGTAGAGAAGGCAATTGGCACTGAAGAAGGGACATGCATGTCTGAATGCTATTATTGCTGTTGGTTGTACAATCAGCCAAATGTTTAGATCAAATTTGTCATTTTTATCCATCTATCAAGTCCTTCCTGTGTGCTTGCGATAAGCAAATGTTGTGGGTTGGTGGTGTTAAAATTATTTAAGCTGTTCCAAATAAACCTGCCTTTTGCAGTTGACTGATGGTGATTTTTGACCATGCTGATAATCCAGGTATTTTGCAATTGTACCCAGGACATCTACCGTATTAGTATTACTATCCTTGCTTTCTTTTGTCACAGTCATTTTATTTCTATTTGCAGGGCTTTGTATTTTGTGATTTCCTCCCATTTTCTCTCTCTTCTGTTTGCTGTCTCCAGTTACAGCCAGATCTGTGGCAGGTTTTTGTCTGTTTGAATTCTTAAGTTCCAGAGAAATTTAGCTTCTTAATTTTCAATTACTTTGTCTATTTTGTGGTCTCACCAGTTCTTATTTGCAGGAAAATGGTATTTCTTGCAGCTTTTCCAATGCATCATTGTTGCTATTTATCATGGTGTTATTTGTAGTCAGCCTGTGTAATCTTCTTGCAGCAGTTAAGTAGGCATCCAGTATTTCTTCTGCTTCTTTGCATCTCTTCAGCTTCTTTGCTATCTGCTGCTGACTTTTCTTTATTATTTGATATTGTTACTATTAATCTATTACCTAATATTTTTACAAATAATCTATGCCAAGGAATGAATGTGTTCCATTAGCTATAGTGCCAATCCATTACATTGTGCTGTTCTCCCATGCCTTTTTTGGGATTCTAATTGCATCTAATTGGCAGCAGGTTTTTCAAATCCTTCTTAGTGTGGTTTCAATAGCATTATAACTGTTTGTTTGTTTGTTTGTTTTTAAAAAAAATTCCATTAGCACTTTTTAGATAAGTGAAACTTTTCTTCATTAACACAGACTTTAAATAAAAAACCATATAAATTCATGCAATCAAAATGAAGAAATGAGGAAGAGACAAATTTCCTCTGGTCAGGACTCTGAACTAACAGACTTTTCCCTTAGTTGAGAAAGGAATCTTAGTGAGTGTGTTTCTGTGATTGCTTCATAAGATTAGAAATGTGCTAGAAGATCAGATAGATCAGTGCGAACATGTGGGCATTTAAGTATTGATTTTTTTTTTAACTCTGGTGTTTGAGAAGACTTCTGAGAATACAATGGACAGCTAAGTAAACAAAGGGATCATTGAACAAACCAGAGTTTTCACTTGAGGCACAGACAACCAGGTTAAAATTATCTTACATCAGGTACACTATGCAAAAATTTAGCTCTCTGGAGAAGATTGTAATGTTAAGAAATGTGGGAAGATAAAAAGAGGATGACCATAACCAAGGCAGACAGACTCAGTGTAGCAATGCGAGCACCATTAGTAGATCTGAAGACCATGTTAGGGATAGATCATCATGAAGAAAATCTATCTATGTGTTGCTAAAAGTCAATAATGTAATCAAATGTTTGGGTTCCTACTAGGGGATGATGGAGGATAAGAAAAGGCTGGAATTGGGTGGGCAGGTGGGCAGTGTGATGGGTGGCAATGGCAATCAAATTAAGACAAGGAAAGCTATAGGAAGGATGGGTGGATGGGAGGGAGGGTTGCTGATGCAGAAACAGTGGAATTATAAGAGTGATTCTGGAAAAGTGCTGGCAGAATTAGGCTTGTAGGCAGGTAGTATGAAGGAATGGTGGGAGGTTGGAGACAGGGAGAGAGGAAAGGCATTGGGAAGAGGGAAAAATGCTGACGCAGGAAGATCAGTGGTGATCGCCTTTCCTTCCCCTGGTCCTGGCCTAACCAACCTTGCTGGCAATACAGCTGAAATAAAAAGGGCCCTGCTTCAGTAGTTCCTAATGGTGATGCTAGAGTGATATCTTTAATAGGCTGTCATAGTGCCCTTTTCTTCAAAAAGAATAGTTCCCCCCCCCTCTCCACTGCCTTGGGGTAGAAAATAATAGAAGAAGGAAAATAACTTTCAGATGTAATGGACATTCAGATTTAATAGACATCTCTCCTCCCTAAATGGCCTATTAATATGAAGTCATACTGAATAGAAGGGCATATGGACATTAAGCACTTTCTGGGGAAATAGATAACATTTGATGATGTTTGACTTAATATGATTCTGCATTACCAGAAACACTAATGAAGAAATTTGACTAGGTTAGTGGCTGACTGGTTTAAGCATGCTATGGCAACAGGCGCATGGTGTACTCATATTTAAACTGCTCTGAAACATTCTGATTTTGTATAACTTAATTAATTCCCTAGGAAAGACATGATTAAGGAACTCTTTCCATTTTCCATTTAGAAAATAGGGGCAGCATTTCTCCCAATCCAATGTTGGAGCAGCAGCTCCGAAAACTTTTGAATTTAGGAGCCAACATAAAATATGTTTCGTTGTACTTTGTTTTTATCATTATTTGAATGAATATTTTGTTTGGACAATTTCCACAGAAGCAAGCATTATTTCAGCTATAGTTTATTCTCATTACTTTATATTTACAGCAGTGTGCATATATAGGTATATGTATGTGTGTATCCTGCAATTTGTTGTGCTGTTACCTGCAAACATTTTTTTCTTGGAAATATGGGCTTTTTGTTCTATTTTGGTGAAGAACCACTGCTGTAGACAAGAATAAAATAAATTATTTACTCTTGTCCTCTGAAGTAGTTGAAAGAACTTGAAATCTGCCCCATAAAACAATTCCCAGCTCCATTCAAACTGACAAATGAAACTTATAATGGACCTATCAGTTTCTATAACTGCAGCAGAGAGATCTTAAATGCTTAGATCCTGGCTTTAAGATGACACCCAATAAAGAATTGAGGATGGTTCCATAAAGAGATGACAGCTTGTTGTTCTGTTAGAGTGTAAGTGAAAGGTTAAGTCACAACTTCCTTCAAAGGAAGGCAGCCAGAATGCTTAGAGAACTTAAGAACAGCAAAATAAAAAAGTAACTCTTGACAGTTGGGCAGTTTTTTAAAAAAGAGGGGGGCAGATAACTAGTTTTGCAGTCAACATTTCCTCATCGATCACTTGCTATTACAGATTCTGAGGAATTTCAGTCTCACTGCAATTAGTATAAATTGTACAAGTTAGTACAAATACTTAGTGTCAGCAAGCCATGTGATCATTTAATAGACTTGAGTATCTTTGACTGATCATGGCTATCTGTAGTGGAATTTCCATGATTAGCCCCTTCCCCTTTTTCTTGTGTGGGGTTTTGATTCCACAATTGTGGCCCCCATCTTCATACTTTTGCTCTTCGTTGCAGACATACTTGTACAAGTATCATTGTAATGTTGATTAATGGAATGTATTATTGTATTATAATTCATGCTAGCCAGTTGGAAAATATCTGGAAGTGACATGAACCCCAAACCCCTATTCAGAAGAAAATCTCATGCTTTTTAGTTGCTATATAGTAACCAGTGTAAATACAGTGCAAGTGGCCCTTCCCCACAAAAGGTTGAGCAGCCCATAAAGCTGCATAATGTCCACAGGCCCCCTTTTCAATCATGTACTGACATTTAGCAGCAACATGCCAACATTCATTGACCTAATTTCTTGAGGATTTTTCTTTTTACTGCAATAAGAAGCAGAATTATGTTCATCTCTAGTAGGCTAAACCCAAATATGTTATTGCTTTAAAAATGAATTCTAAAAAATAATGATTTCTCCCCTTCTGATCATATCAGTATCGTAACTCTACTGCCCTTGGAAGATTTTTTTTAAAAAAAAATTAGTGCAGAAGAATTGCCCATCTGTCCTCTAGGGGAATGCAGTGGTGAATATATATGTGCTTGTAGCATATACACATCTAAAAGTTTAGCCTGATTAATATCTGCTTGACAGGCATCAGTAGTCCTGCCAGGGGAAAAAATTGTGGCCTTTTTCTAAAAAAAAAAAAAAAAAAAGCACACACAGAGAATCTCTGCAGCACTTCTCTATTTACAGCCTATGCAAACATGGCCACATTAATAAAACATGCTGAATCTCAACAGGTGATGAATTATACTTCTTTTTCTTTAGCACAGCAGCTAATAACTATCAAAAAAAGAAAGAAATTCTATTTACTAAGCATTTATTAAGGAAGAGAGAGAAAGAGAGAAAGAAAGAGAGAAAGGAACTCTTGAGATTTCTAGGGCAAACCATTATGAGGTATGGGTATGACAAAAACACGCAGAACAGAAATTTTTCAAATATGCCTCTAATTTCAAACTATGTCTTCCAGGGTCTTTTTTCAGACTTGGCCAAAATAAATAGCTTTTATTTTCTCCTTCCTTGCTAGGTTAGAGTTTGAAATTGACTATTTTAGGTTCTTTCTACCATTGATGATGGGAATCATTGAAATCGTTTATTAATTAATGTGGTAATTGAAACTTTTAAGATGAGAGTTCAAAATAAAGGGGACCTGCATAAAACCTTAATTACACAACTAATCAACATCCTACCAAAGCCCAATTGTTCTTACAAAGTCATTTATAATCCAAAGGTCCCTTTTATCACTGATGTGCTAAGTGATCTCTCTTAATTGCACTTGAAATATATCCTATTCAGTAGAAAACATTTTAAATTAGGAATATTGGAGAAATCTTTTTCTTCCAGCAAAATGCTCTGATGCTTTATTGTGCCACAAATAAATAGAGAATACATTGATAACCATTTTGAAATATTTTGAGATGGAAAATTTCCTGTATTAGTAAAAGATGCATTCAGAATGCAACTACAGGTACAGATGAGAAAAAATGTAGAAAATCAGATCTATGCAAAGCAACTGTGTTCATTCTAAGGTCTTATCTTGATTCAGATGGTCACAGGCATTGGTTCAAGGCAGTAGAACAATTCAGTTTTCCAGGTTGGGGCAGGCCAGCTTAATTTGGTGATCAGCTTGCTTTAGTGGAAAGGACTCCTGTGTATTCAAGGAGAGTAACACACAAACACACACAGAGAGAGAAAAAGAGAGAGAGGATTGCCCTTTGGTGGCATTTGGATTAAAATGTGGCACTATAAAGAGAAGCATTGTTTAGGTTTGGCCTAAAACACGGGTGTCAAACTCGCCATGTCACGTGACATATCATGACATATCGTGACTCTTTTTGCATTGCCAGCAATAAGGTGGGCCTGGTTTTGTTATGTCACCCCTGGCCTAAAAGGGCAGTTTGACACCCCTGGCCTAAAAGGGTATTTTGATTGAGGTTTCACTGAATTAGAATCCTTCTTTAAAGCATTACATACAACCATAATACAAATGAAAGTAAATTAGGAAAAGTTACATTTAAGATATATGCAGCTGTATCAGTAAAAGTGAGAACAGATACAGATACAGATTCCTTGTTCGTATTTATTTGAAAAACTTCAGAATGATATGGAACTTTGAATATATTAACTAATAAGTATATGTGATTTTGATAAAATATGGGCTGATTCATACATTTTGTTTTTGTTTGTAGTGGATTTCTTACTAGTCAATTGCTGAAAGAGTTGTGCTGGTTAATGAGAAGGGGCGTTGTCTTACCTGGACGCCTTTTCTCAGGATGATGATGGAGAATCCATGAATGGGTTTACTTCATCTTCCTGTCCAATAGACCAAGTCTGGCAAGTTGCCACACCTCCTGCTGGGCCATTATTACCCAGTTACGATGCAGGGGAAGCAGTAGACTATAGTCTGATGCGTTGGCTCCTCCTACACCTCACACAGGACCTGACGGACACTGAAGGGGTGGGTGTGGATTTTCCATCATCATGCTGAGAAAAGGCGTTCAGGTAAGACAACGCCCCTTCTCCAGCATGAGGATGGAGAATCCACAAATGGGACATACCAAAGCTGCCCTGTCCCTATGGGAGAGAACCAGTCTGGGCCTGTGTCCCACTTGATGACACTACTTGCTGTAGCACTCTCCAGCCAAATGAGGCGTCTTTTCCCCCATCTAAGCTTTTCTGCCCAAATGAGGAACCCTATATAACACTCAAGCTATATTTACTCTATCTGCATGTCAATGGGATTATTGTCATATGCATATTGACATTTTGTTTGTACTTTCCTAGCCGAAATATTAATGGGCTATTGGAGAAATTTCGAATGAATGGGCAGGGTGCTCCCCAAACTGAATGTTTTTGACTCAGATTTCAGTGGGAGAGTGATTTTGGTCCACATTTTGGAAATCTGTTAGCAGGGAATGAGGAGAGAAGGAAGCCACTGGAAGGCAAATTTCTTCTATCTCCATACTTAAAACCCTATTTAAAAACAAACAGCTCAAAATGTGCCCTCAAATGAGAATATAGCAATTGTGTTCATGGTTGGGAGAAAGTAAAAATAGTTTCCTCTTTCCTGCTCCCTCTCTCCCCTTTTAGGCATGTCACCACATCATCAAATCTCCTCTTTGGGACATCCAGAGACTTAGAAGGGTGAATTGTGCTGTTGGTGACAAATATTGCCCACCATTGCCATAGAGAGAGAAGATTTGATCAAGTTACTTCTTTAAGGATCACAAACCAAATGCACTGCAATCTTCAGTTAAAAATAGGTGAGCATCCCTGACATCATAGTTTTATTCCTAGTATAAAATTTGCATTCTTTCTGCCATGGCACATGTTAGTTCAAGGAAATGATTGAATAAAGGACGCACTCTATCACCTTTTACAGCTTTTTCTAAAAAGTTGCAGAAAAGGAGATTATTTTTCAAAGCTTTGTGAATTGCACTTGATGTAATATAAAATACATAGGGATAACCTAATGAATCCAAGGATGCTCTGAGTCCAAACAAAGTAATATTTATATGTGGTCAGTGAAAAGGAAATATTATAACTATGTATTATTGAAATAACTGGAATTAAGTTAAAAGTCATGCAGTTTTAAGCATTCTTTTGAAAAGTGTGAAGTTTTATGAAAAACACAAGATTGGATTTAAGCATTAGTTACTATCTGCTGAAGCATATATCTATCTTAATTCTTTCAAGGAAAAAAATGGTAAAATTACCCTCATAATGAATCACAATGGTGATTAATAACTTTGCTTAGTTACAATTCATTTTTTTTAAAAAAATATAGCATCTGTGTGAGCATTTAAATGAGGCTTAACTGCCTAGAAGTAGAATATTTGCTGGAATGAGGATGAGTCATTCTTGATCAAAAAGACATACAAAAAGTTTCAAATGACAGAAGTTTGGCTTCCTTTATTACTTTTTAAACATTTCCAATCTACAGTGTTGTGATCTGCTTGAATTTTGCTAGCACTAAAATAGCCAGCAAATCTTTTTAGCTAAAATTAATTGTATTATTTTCCATTATTTGAATGTACTGATAATATTTCTTAAAGAGACTTAGAGGTAAGGACAAACAGAGGAGAAGCCAAATCTGGGTTTTACATATTAATAGGGATGGCACCCAATTTTGCAACTGATTGATTCACAGGCATAGCTTTTAACTTGGAAATTCTCAGGTGCATAAGAAGGACAGAACCTGGTCCAGTGAACTTTAATTAATATTTTTGTAATTCAAACTAAAGGTGATTAAAAATTAATTTACAGTTTCTAAGCCTACCCTATCTGCATGAACAAATATATTAAATTTTAATGCTGGGTTTTGTACTCTCTATTCCATCATGGAAATGGAAATAACTTGTTTGCTAGGCTCATCAAGATGTGTTGGTGCATCATATGATGATTGTAGGTCTACAAAAGATGGTCCTAACATGCAGTGTTATGTTCCATGATATATTTCAGAGGTCTGCAAGTCCAACATTTCTTAATTGTACTGAGAACTCAATGAACAAAAAAAAAACAACTATCATGACATTTTATATGGATGGAAACCTTTTTTTAAAAAAGTAGATTTCTGCCTAGTCTAACATTTTGTTCAGAGAAAGGTATCTATGGGATGGATGGGCAATGAGAAGCAAATAATGAAAGCAACATGATGCTACAAAATCTGCCCATATTGAATATGCATCATATCAGAAAAGTATGCAAAAAGAGCAGAGCTTTTATTCTAAGAGTGAGATTGTGCTTTCATTGTTTTGACAAAAGTTTGAAATCCTATATACCAGTGTTTCTCAACCTAGACCACTTGAAGATGTGAGGACTTCAACACCTAGAATTCCCCCAGCCAGCATTTCTGGGAGTTGAAGTCCACACATCTTCAAGTGATCAAGGTTGAGAAACCTTGTTATAGACACATCTGATTCTGTTTCCGAAATGATCCTAGTTTAGAGAAGTCAACAAAGGACATGGATAGAGTCCTTCAATGTTTGTTCCGTGACATCTGGTACTGACTTTGAATATATTGACCTAAGCAATAACTTTTTCATAGGGAAACTTCATCAATTACTATTCAATAATGAGAATTCCATGTGAGTCATGGTTGACTGAAGAAATCTCTGAACATTGGAGAAGAGAATCACTGTGAAGAACAAGGCACCAGTGAGTAGACTGGTCCTTTGGAATTTCTCAAGGGAAGGGAGAGAACAGAAGATTGCCTACTAGTATTCTGAATAGTAGTTCCTAAGATCCTGGCCCTTAGCAAAACTTGAGAAATCATAAAAATCCAATCATGAAAACCCAAGCAGAGGCTTCTTAAAGATACAACACTTTATTTTCAATTGAAATAAGTTCTGGGTGGGAACACAATCTGAACATTGGCAATGTTGCGTTCAGAAGTGCCATGCCTTAGAAAGTTAGTAGCATTGCTTTGTTAGCAAATCAAAATCAGACAACAGAGCAATTATATTATAAGGAAGACATCAATCATTCATGTACATTCCCTTATTCCCTCCTTCAGTACATCCCATCCATGTACATCTTTCCCACGCTTGCATGAAATTTGTCCCTGAGACAAACACGGATTACAGAAGCGAAATAGCAATAGTTAGGCTAAACAATTTCTTTTTGTTCCAGTTACCCTTCAAGTTCTTTACAAGGGGAATGTAAAAAAGTATTCATAAGAATACTAAGACAGCTGAACGCACTTTCTAATCTCTTTCATAAATGTTCAGTTTAACTACTTTATGGATATTAGATACCTGAAAAACAACAAGCTAAATTTGACAGTGAGTTTGGTGAGTTTTAGAGAAGATACTTCTTCTTTGGATTTAAACATATACAACTGACTAAAAGCACAATAAAGAAGATTTTGATTTTAGAAGTTTTAAGTGGCCAGGAGACCAGAGAAGTTTGGAATATTGGTTATCTTTTGTTGTATGATTTGAAAAAACAAGGGAAATATCATTAAATAATATACCTGTGGGAAAACAACTGAAACTAAATCTATATTAGGAACTGAAGCTTGATAAAGATTGCAAATTGACATTAGAAGGAACTATAGGACTAGACAAAAAAGAGTTAAAATGGCTAAGCCACCTTTAACTTTTACTTATTTCAAAGAATTGTTCAAAACATGGACTGACATTTTCATAACTAATATCTGAGAAAGGACACAGGTTTCAATTGTTAAACTTTTAGGAGATGATGAGAAAACAGTTCTTACCTGAGACAGACATAATAGAATTTGAAGGCATGGTAGGCAACAAAATTGAGGTTACCAATGGGAATACAAAAGACAAATCAAGAAAAGGAGCTGCAACAAGAAATCCTGAATGATAAAACTCTTTAAGGAATT
This sequence comes from Trimeresurus albolabris, assembly GCA_032467975.1. NCBI lineage: Eukaryota > Metazoa > Chordata > Lepidosauria > Squamata > Viperidae > Trimeresurus > Trimeresurus albolabris. Next base: position 29,407 of record JANHFS010000291.1, on the reverse strand, counting down.
TACAAAGTAGGATGGTGAAAACTTTTAAGTGATTCCTTTTAAATGCCAAAGAGTGATAAAAAAATCAAATCCTCTGATGCCATAAGTATGATTAAAGGTGAAGATCATGCAGAGCAAAAAGAAGGAATATAAAATTGGACTATTTAACCAGGATTAAACTATTTGTTTGAAATTGGACAATGGAGTTTTTGCTGAACCAAGTCTGATGTGGTTGTATATACTGTAGATAAAAAATGATTCTGGAGAAAATATTTTTATTATCTATAATTTTAAAAATGGGTGAAAAACTATTAGAGTAGCTGATGCTTAGGGTGAGAAAGGTTGGGAGACACCTTTATTATTGTCTTTGTTTCTTTTTTACTTGTCTTTTTTTCTTTTCCTGCTTCTTCTGAACATTTTTTTACTTGTCTTTTTCCTTTTAGTTTAGTTTGTATTAGTTTTTACTATGTTTACTAAAAACTTCCATAAAATTATTTTTTTTTAAAAAAAAATACTCTTGAGTTATAACTGAACCCAAAGAAAGATGCTCATGGTTTAAATGGCAACTCTCTTCATTTATTAATTGCATGGAGGGAAAGCCCTTTTTTTTTTTTACCCCATTTGGCTAACAGCTTTTCACAGCTGCAACATTCACATGTGCTTATGTTTGTTCAAGATGAAATCATCTCCACAGAACTTTTTTTTTATTCTAGAATGTTAATTGCAAGAAGTGAGAATCAAAACATGTATTAATAAGATTTATCACTTGAAGGGTCTAAATTTTTTAATGAGGCTATCCAGATCACTGATTTATAGTGACGTTCAAAAATCACTATGGGGGATATAGTATTAATGTCGGCAGGCTAACTGGATAACGCTACAAATCTTTTTGTGTAAATAGGCTGTTAAGATTGCAAACCTGCATGCTTTGTAGGGCAAATATCTAATACACCAATGAAAAGTTGCACTTGAAGAAACATGCAGATGCATCTTTTTTCTTTTAATGGTTTCTGAAGTCCAAGTGCTGGCCACTTATGCAGGCCAGAAGGTTTTCTTCCTTATAAAAAATCATCTAAACTATATTTCAGAAGGGCCCTAAAAAGCCTTGTATAAATAGCCTACAAAATGCTGCTTTAATTGCCAAAGCTAATAATGATTCAAGGAAGTAAAGGAGCATTAGAGTTTGTCTTTTCATATCTACTCACATTTAATGTGACTTGACACCATATCATCTTCCAGCAAAAGATCACTGGAACAGCTGGAAAGAGGGAGAGAGACTGAAGAGCAGAGCTATTATGTCTCTACAAAGCTTTGACTTTCTAGTGCACAGGTGTCAAACTTGCCACGGCACAAGATGTGTTGCGATGTATTGTGACTCTTTCTGCACTGCCGGCAATGGGGTTGGTGCCACTTCAGTATGATGAAACCGGCCCACGGGCCGGCAGTTTAACACCCCTATTCTAGTGTTTCTCAACCCCAGCAATTTTAAGATGTGTAGACTTCAACTCCCAAATTCTGCTTGCTGGTTGGGGAATTTTGGGAGTTTTTGTCTACATACCTTAAATATGCTGAGTAATACTGCTTTAGAATAAAAACCATCATTTTAAGCATTTAATATTTGGAATTCAAGCATATTATTTTTTATACAAAATATTCAATGTTTTCTTTCTTTAAAAAAATGTACCTGGGTGGTATTTGGGTTTTTTTTTGACAGTACATAAAAGAAAGCAGCTGAAATGCATTAAGGAATCTTTCAAAATCCTTCAAGGCTGCCAAGATTTGTGAGATATTAGAACTTGCTAGTTGTTGCTACTCCTTGAGAGAGCTTCAAATTATACTTGTTATCTAGCCTCTGAAAACAAAATTGAGCTGAAGTTTTGTCAAGAGACAAGTTCTTGTGGAAACTGCTGAGAGTTTTCTATCTCTTTTACCATACTGGGTAAAAAGATACTTTCAATTTTTTTCTTGAAATAAATGTCACTACTTTTTGATGGTATATATTCTTTCCTTTCCATAGATATTTGGAGGCATGTTTTCCCCTCAAGTATTACAAGTAAGTGATAAAATAAGTGTGTTCCAGATTCTTCTCCAAAACAACAACAATTTTGGCTCTTCAACTGTTCTTGAGACTGAGGCAAAAATGAAACTGAAACTATTAGACTCAAAAAGTTTTCATTCTCTAGTCTAATATAAACCACAATGACTTCATTCCCACAACACTTACTTAGAACCAAAGCACTCAAAGGCAGGTCTACAGTGATACAGGAAGCTAGGGTTACTATAATGTTATTATAACTCTTCAAAATCAGTGACTTGGATTAGTTAAGCTTTTCATGCTTAAAATACATATTTATAGTGACATGTGATTGTTTTATTGAAACCAGAAATTTATCCCCTTTAGTTTTTATCTACTTTGGATTTTTGTTCTTTATTTAAATTGAATTCTGGATTTATAAATCTACACTTTCTTCTATATAGAGACTTAGATGTTGCCAATATAGAATCGGGATCAAGGGAAGGGGTGGAGATAAGGACATTCACATGTACATGAGCAACTTTCTTTAGCAAATCACCAGGCAACCGTGTTACCAGACAAGCAGTCCCAGTTAAGCCTACCTTCTGTAGCATCAATCAAATGAGGTCAGTTTTATTAGAGCACCCATACATAGGGAGAAAATACTTTATTTGCAGATGCAATGCATTGGCTTCTATGTAAAGTGCAGATTGTTATCACACAAAAACCACTACATGTACAATCATACATGCGAAATACAATCTTGCAAGTTTAGCTTGCTACATTTTTGTATCTTGAAAAGTAAATATCCAACACTGCAGGAACATTCATATCCCTAGAGCCAAAGACACTGAGAATATTGGAATAAATTTGAAGAACCTTTGCAGCTGGTTTTTTGTACCTTGAGAGCTTATATGTTTCCTATTTGCCAGAGGATGTCTCTTAAAAGCATTGTCCATTCCACTTTTATTCTTGTTTATTTCTGAGAATTGTATGGCAGAATTGTATGGCAATTCTCACAATCAGAGAAAATCAGTAAAGGAAATTAGTTTTTCTGTAACATGCCCTCAAACCTTTATTATTTCACTATATGGCATATGCACAGTCTTATGTATAAAGTTTGTTAAATTTTGTGAGTGGTGCATAAGCATTGCTTCTAAATTCATGCCAATTTCAAGAAATGCTCTGGAAATATACTGAAGCATCTTGTGGCATCTTAAATACTAGTGCATTTATAATTAAATAAGCTTTCAGTGTTATTCCTAGAGTTGGCAAGCAGCCATATATTATACTCTTGATGATAAACAGTGAAATAAGAAAATAGTGAAATACAATATAGTCTGTAAAAATTCAGTTAAAACTGAAGTGCATGCAAAGAAAAAAGAAAAAAATGAAAAAAAATATTCACCAACAGCAACTACAGAAAACAAAGATATAGTAATATAATTAATATACAGTATATAGTATTGTAACATACTATATTTATAGTAGTATATTGTTAATTATATTACTATTAGTATATATATATATTTTTGGTTGAATGCATGTAAGTCAGGATTGTCTTTTCTATTCAAGCCTTATCAGACACAATCAAACATCTTGATTTGAATACTACTAAATAACAAGATGTCTATAAGTTGGATACCCAACCTATCCTATTTTCTAATATCGAAAATAAGAGAAACAGACCTATTCCAGGGTCTTTCATATGTTTGGATTCTATTTCTCATTTACTCCAACCATCATGACTGGCAATTATGGGAACTTTTAGTCCAAAACATCCTGAGATTTCAGGTCACCTTAATGAAAAGATAAACTAAAAAAATATCTTCAGGTATGACCATCATAGCACTTAGCAATAGCACTTAGACTTATATACCACTTCACAGTGCTTTACTGCCTTTTCTAAGCAGTTTACAGAGTCAGCATATTACCCACAACAATCTGGGTCCTTATTTTACCAACCTCAGAAAGATGAAAGGCTGAGTCATCCTTGAGCCAGTGAGAATCGAACTGCCAAACTGCAGGCAGCCGGCAGTCTGCAGAAGTAGCCTATAGTACTGCATTCTAACCACTGCACCACCATGGCTCATCCTAAACTCTAAGTCAAATAATAGCATGTTTTATATTATTGCAATAATAGCAGAAAACTAACCCAGTTCTAATTGTGGTTACCATCAAAAGAGCATTCTGTGACTCTGTAGAAAGAAGAAGAAATTCAATCTTACATTCATAGGAATGACTAAAATTCATGGACCGTGAAAGCTCCTGGACCCTCATTTGCAGATCACAAAACATCCTAATATTATACTGGTGAATTTTGATAGGAGAAATGGTCAATTATTGGTAGTACTTATTTTTGTTTGATATGGGGAGTTGACAGCAATTTTAAGGTTGGGATGGTCTTTGTGGACTGCAAGATCTCTCTGAGCCTTACATACCCTTCAAGGAAAGTAAAAAATTGGCTGAAAAATGTCAGTTCTGACCTTCAGTGATTCACCATGATACCACAGCTCACAAACCAGAAAAGTTGTCAATTCATCTTAGTATTAAGCTATCAATCTCATATCTCTTTTTTTGTATTAACTCCAATTTCAGTGTAAATCAGAACTAGACAATGAATTTGTCTGGTGACAAATTTTAGGGCTGTTTATGCAGTAATTGTTCATTCTGAACTTCATTACCATGAATGGGTTGTGCTCTATTAGTATAGCTATGCAGATCTTGAGAGGGGCACTTTGCTTTATGATAAGTGCATCTTTGAAGTAAACTTGCAAAATAGTGCCCTACATCTAAACAGTGCTTCACTTTGCTGGATAACACTATGTTCTGAATTTGTATAGTGAATGGACAGAAATCCATAGCATCAAAGCAAAGTGCCTTATCAAGACAGCTCAGACCTGAATTGACCTTTCTCAAGATAAATAATTCTGTGGAGACAAATCACCAAAACTTCTGCAAAAAGGAGAGCCAATCTGTAGAGATCCACTGTTTAACAGAATTCATCACATTCATAAGTTCAATTTGGGGGAGGAAAAGATAAAATAACATTATTACTTTGAACAAATTTTGATGAAGCAGGTTGTTGTTATTTTTTTTTAAAAAAATAGACCTTAAAATCAAAATTGATTTACCTCTGAGTGCTTTTTGGCAGTTTATTTAACTTAAGCATTTATTATTTGGACTGTTTGGTCTTGATGCTCTGGCTGCTTCTAAAGTACACATCTAATAGAGATTCTGGATGGATCAATTGATGTCCCAAAGCCAATAACCCATTTTCATAAGATATTGAAAGAACTGGATGAACCAGATAATAGATATGTATTTGACCTTTGGAATAAAAAGCTTGAATGTTCTGTCTTTGTCATCCAATGGAAAGTTGACTTTGATCTTAAGGTTAATATAGCAGAAAATTTTGTTTTGTGTATAGTGGGCACCTCAGAATATATTTAATAAGGTTTAGTTGCCTTTGTCTTGCTGTTGGAAATGCTGCCCAGCAATTGTAATAGTAACTTCTACATTCTGGACATATCTGACCATTTTAGGTTAAAATCCACATGAATGTTGCTATGTCTTAAGATATTTATATTTGTCTAAAATATATTTGCATTATTTGGAATATACTGAGGCATCAAGAATTGTGTCTTTTTATCATGAATAAAATAATATTATACAAAACTGGAAGGGCTATGTGTACACCTTATCTGTAGCAATGGATTGTTGATATGTATGTGGTCAATATTTAAGTATTTTTTTCCTGGCAAAGAGATAAAGAAAACTTTCAAGCAATTAGGTCAAACTTTTTGAACTTATTTTGTTTGGATAAAGAATTATTTTTTTGTTTAATGTCAATGGAATATTGCATTATTAGTAAACTCATGTATGCAAATCATTTTCTTATTTCTAGTATTTAGTATGATATATTAAAAGAATCAACTTTTAATGAAGGTTTAAAAGCTGCATAAAAGAGGTCAAGTCCCTCCGTACAAAGTGGCTTCCTGTAACAGTGAAATGTATGGTTGTCAAGGAAACAAAGACCCATCAAATACAAGGTCCTTGGAGAAATAAAACTTATTGTGTGTATTCTGAATCCAGCTTTGTTCTCACCTATATCAAAGTACAAAAAGAAGACTGGGGGAAAGAGTAAGGAAAGAATCTAATGCCCATTATTGAAAGAGAGTGCTTCAGCTAAATTAAAATGATTATTAAATGTCATTCTCCAAAAAAGTGCAGCAGGAAAATGGATGAAAATGCTGCTTTTCTTTCTGATCTGCCTTGTCAACACAAGTTAATTATGGCTTTCAGTGTAGCAGCTTATCTATTCACAGATCTCTATATAGAAGTACAGAGTGGAAAGGTTGGTTGGTGATATATGAACTTGTTGATTGGTGATATAACCTTTCCCAATAATTCAAAAGCCACTCTGAAGACCTATATGTGCCATATGAAGCCTGCATTTATTGCAAAGTTACCTTAGATAGTTGTTTGCATTTTGGAGACAATTTGTATTTCTCATCAAATTCCATCCAGGTTTCCTTTGCTATGAAAGATTATAATTTTTATTTTAAAAACACTTTAGAAAATGTGTCCTCACTCCACAAGTGATTTGCATTATGCTGACACAAACTATTTTTTATTAAGGTCAACACTACTTTGTGTGATTTATTCCCCCAAAGGACATCTATTTTTCTTTTAACTTCTGATTCTTTATTGCTGATAAAAATATTTGAAAGAGAACCAAAAAGTGATTGAGGGGTGTCACTCTTATTACAGATAGTCTGGCATTTAAACAAGCTTGGTATACATGAAAGGAAGCTGATGAAGAGAAAGAATGGAATGATGATATTTTGATATCAATTAGTTTTTTGATATCAAAACCCTTTTGAACCTGATGGCCTTAGGATACATAATTCTCTTTCATTATTCTTATCTAAATATGCTGGAGAGCACCAGAATGGGACTGCTTTGAACATCTTAAATGTGATCTTGTGAATATTACGTTTTCATGAAAAATGCATGTGTGGATGCCTTTTAAGCTTAAGGACAGGCTTGGACAGAAGATGGAATCACAGTGGAATCAAACTTGCTAATCTTTATATGTATTTGTTATACTGTCCTGGGAGAAGACAGATTCTTATGTTTCTTGAAACAAAGAATATCTCTTTTTCCAAAGTGTTGTAGAAATGGCCCACTTCATCTGCTTTTTTCCAAAAAAGAAAAAGAAAAATCTTTATGAGGTTTTTTTTTTTTAAAAAAAGGCTGTTCTCCCTGATTGTATTGAATTATATCTAAAAAGACTATATTTTTTTCATATCTATTGCATTTAGCATTGTATCTTCTAAATCTCTGTTCCTTTGGGTCCCAAAGTATCTATGGTTTCCAATGAAAGGAACTCATTAAAATAAATAATAATCACAATTGGAATGTTTACAACAGGAGAATGTCCCCCTGTATATACAGAACAGAAGAAAATAAAGGCAGCACTCCTGAATCAAACTGAATCTACTGTGATACTCGGGGAGACAAAGTGAGAGAAAAAGGAAGCCTAATTTCCATGCTATCAAGTTTTTTTTTCATTCTTTGCCGGGCTGACTTCCAGCAAATAACAACTGAAGTTGCAATATTTTGTGATGGAGACACAAATCTCCTATTCTGTAAGGCTTAACACTAAGTTAGTATAAAAATGCTTTTGTAGTCCTCCAACTTTGTAATCCCTTGCCCTTTGTTGCTGCTACACACAGGAACAATGCTGTAACAATTGGTAACGAGTAAGTGAGAGTTATATGCTATAATCTATAATTATGTCTATAATGTCCAAGTATCCCACCTCACAGCATATCTTTTAGAACAGAGGCTTCCATAAGCTACTGCTGTGGCTTAGTAAAATAGCACTTTGCTAGAGGAAGTGAAGTAGATGCAGATGAAGTTTAGTTTTAGTTTAGTTTTATTTAATTTCTATCCCGCCCTTCTCCTTGCGGACTCAGGGCGGCTCACAGCATATTAAAACAGTTACAAAAATACAAAAAACCTCTATTAAAAGCCAATTAAAACCGAATATATGAAAAGCTGTGTACAGTTTAAATTTTCCCGCTAAAATTATCCCCTTAAAATTCTCCTTAGGCCAGACCCGCTTGTTGAAAGAGCCTTGGTGCTGAGTGTGGATGTTTTTTTGCAGATGTTTCATTCCCCAAACTAGTAACATCATCAGTTGCACTGATGAAGCTACCTAGTTCGGGTAATAAAACGTCTGCGATCAGGCCAGGGTCATTGGGAGGATAAGTGATGTAACCTCCCCATCACAAGCCTCTTACTGATGACTCCCACGTGACCCATCACAAGACACTCATTGACACACCCACACCTGAAGTCCTTATAAACAGAACACTATCACCAACATCCCTTAAACTCCGCTAAAGATGTTACCTAGCCAGGTAACAAAACATTCGGAAACCAACCCACAAGCTCGGAGAACGAATCTTCAACCCTCACACATGTAACTCTTCTTCCTCCTACAATTTTCCCAACAACCCTACAAGGTGGATTGAATTGAGAGGGATTGACCCAAAGTTGTCCAGCTGGCCTTTGTGCCTAAGGCAGGACTAGAACCCAGAGTCTTCATGTTCATTGTGTAGATATTTGTGTAAATTATAAATATTTCTCTCCTCCCTAGATCCCTTAATATGTTCCCAGGCTTCTCCTACCCTAAAGCATCACCAGGGTCTTACTTTGTGCAAATGGCCAGAGAACCCGACATGGCTGGCCTCCTGTATGATGGAATCTTCTGGCATTATTTATTTATTTATTTTATCAAATTTATATGCCGCCCTTCTCCAAACAGGACTCAGGGCGGCTCACAGCATATTA
>JANHFS010000291.1:0-16243 GCA_032467975.1 Trimeresurus albolabris | reverse complement strand
GGCGCCTTTTTTTTTTTTTTTAGAAAAAAAAGCACTGGTGAGGATTATTAACGATTTAGAACATACTTTCTCTTCTCCACATCTTTGTAATTACTTTCAAACCGTGATCTCCAGAAGTGAAGCTGCAGCATGATGAAGCAACATCCCATTGGTTTTTAAACATTATACCTTAAAATCTGACTGCAAAACTAAAAAATAAAAATAAAGAAATCTTGTTGAAGGACAATGCATTCAATTTTGAGAGAATGCCATGAGGAGAACATGGCAAAAGGATGAAGAATGGAGGACAAAAGAAATCTCCTTTTCTTGTACATTGCCTTTAAATACAGCAGCCCTATACAGTAGTCAAATGTGGCACAAATTCTAGGGTGAGTGTAACACACCTGATTGGCAGAAACAACCTGTTTCCAGTTTCCAGATCTGGCAAAGTAGGCATGATCTGGATAAGGTGGTGGATAATAGGAAGTATTCACTCAGTCATTACACCTGCCCTATTGAGATATGGATAACCCAACCTTATTGGCCTTGCAGAAGGCTATAGGTACCAGTCTTTCGCCTCAGGCACTGACTGGGGCCAGGGTATTATTTTGAGAGCTCTTATGTGTATATGTGGCATTTGTTCAATGCCACATATGTCAACCCAGGGATTTTTGTATTTTATTATGATATTGTTCCATATGGCATGTTTACCCACACAGTTTCACAGATAGATGGAAAGCATTACAAATTTGATTAATAAACAACTAAAGAAATTCAAGATATCCCCCTCCATCTCATTTCTTTTTATATTTCTGAATCACATTGATTTGGGGTTCCTAAATGTTGGTTTAAATAGGACAGAACTAGTCAAGCCTGGGAGGCCAATGGACACACTGGAATCTAGAAGGCCTATTGTGGGTACTTTTACAAAATAGCTGTCAGAAATGTGCTTATTCACAAAAAGAGTTGCTATGAGGTATATGGTCAATCTTCAACCATTCATCAAAAGCCGACCCAATGGATCTTTGCAAGAAAACACAATCCCTGGGGTGGGGGAGTGGAAACGTTTGTATCATTGAAGTATATGCACTTTTGACCCACATGTAAATGAATAGAGCTGGAAGGGATCTTGAAGGTATTCTAATCCAGCCCCCTGCTCAAGCAGGAGAACCAATACCATCTCAGACAAGTGACTGTCTAGTCTCTTCTTAAAAATCTCCAGTGATGGAGTGCCCATGACTTCTGGAGGCTAATTGTCCTCACTGTCAGGAATATTGCTATCATGTCTTCCCTATTTCTTCTTTTCTTTAGATATGGTGACCAAATTGGCTGCAGTATTCCAGATGTGGTCTTACTAGGGTTTTATAAAGTGGTACTAATAATTCGCATGATCTTGATGAAATGATTTCAAAGTCAATCTCATCCAAGATGGTGGCAGTATAGGAAGTAGCATTGGAGCACAGGGAGAGAAGTAACCAAACTAAGTAAGAAGGTTCTAGGAGGGGGGGAGGGAGGAAAAAGAAGCAGAAAGTTAGACAAGAAAGACATAAAGGATAAAGGAAAAGAAGAAATAGGGGCAAGGTGGAAAACACCAGGAAACAGGAGTGCAGCGAAAGAACCACTGCACATGAATCCAGAGGCAGAGAATGAGAGAGCCAGCTCAAGAGTACAGATAAGCAGCTCAATGCTGGACACTCTGGATGAAACTTCACCCAGGTTCTGGGACATCCAACCTGAGAAGCCTACCCAAGAGACTGGAGGCCCATTGAAAAGAAACCGGAGTGCCCCCCACAACTGACAGAGCAGCTGCATAGGATCACAAAGGGGACACTGGAGGACTTCCAGACCAATGGAGGCTCACCTGAAAGGCCCGGCAACCCGGCGACTCAACCTGACCCAATGAAGCAGAGACTGGTGTAGCAAACCGGACCATACAATGCACTGGCAGCTCAAACAGAGGAGAGGAGGCGGCCGATAGCAGCACGAAGCAGCAGACCGGTGAGACGGCTAAGGGAAGTGAAAAAAAGCCAGCTTGCAGCAACATGAAGCAGCAGACCAGTGAGGTGGCTGGGGGCAGTGCAGAGGCAGCGGGCGACAGTAGCATCAGACCAGGAGGCCCACAGTTAGCGGCGAGACAGCACAATGAACTGGGAGGCTGTAGGCAGCAGCATTTGGGGGTTTTTTCTTCCCTTTTTCTTCTGTGGACTGAAAAAAAGGACAGCAAAATAGGCATAATTACCCAAAACAAAGAAGCTAGAAACCAGCTAACAACAAAGCACAACCACCAACCAAAAGAGGGACTATCAAGCACCAAACCCATGGAACAGGTGACTGAAACTATTGTGATATGCAATACATGTTCCATGTATTGGGCACTGATGCCCAAAGAACACCCAAGCTATACATGCATCAGATGCAAATTATACAAACTATTATAGGAAATGGTTAGGAACTTAGAGGCAACTCAAGCCAAACCCCAACAACATATGAAAGAAAGCTCCACTCAAACTGAACCAAACAATGAACAAATAACTCCCAGAGGATTTGACCCTACCGATAAACCCTTGGAGGAAGACAAATGGAGGTATGTTACACACAGAAGGAAACACAACACTCAAAGAAAGAAATAGCATGCAGCAAACAAACCCCGTCTGCCCAAACCTACCTAACTAGTAGAAGCCCCACTAAAACTGAGCTATAATAGATTTCTCACCTTAGATGGAAACACACAGACTCACAACCTCCTCCTCAAAGAAGATATACAGCCACCTAGCAAAGAAGCAACTTCAAATATCCCTAAAAAAGTCACCTCAAATATCCCTTAAAAAGCCATATATACAAACACACCTGAGACAAACAGAAAAGCACCCCAGACTAGAGCCTCCCCCAAAAAGAAAGGAGAGTGTTGGTAATAGGATATTCTATCCTCAAAGAATCAACCATCTGCAACCAGACATACAATTCAGTGGGGTGTGCTATCTCCCTGGAGAAAAAAAATCAAAGATGTGGCTGAGAATCTAACCAAAATAATTAGGCCCACAGATTACTACCCTTTCCTCCTCCTCCATGTTGGAATGAACAACACAACAAACAATCTGAGTGCAATAATGAGGGACTACAAACAACTTGGCAACAAAGTTAAGTAGCTAGAAGCACAAGTAGTGTTCTTGCCAGTGCTCCCAATGAAAGGCCAACACCCATTGAGGGAAAAAGAATTTTAGAATTAAACCACTGGCTAAAGGGTTGGTGCCACCAAGAAAACTTTGGTTTCCTGGATCATGGACTGTATTTCCTACACAAAGGACTCTTGGCAAGGGATGGGCTGCACCTCACAAAAACAGGGAAAAATGTACTTGGAAAAAGACTGGCCCAACTCATCAGGAGTGCTTTAAACTAAAACTGAGTTGGGAAGGTGACCAACCTCTACAACCTCTAGAACCGAAAACCAATCACAAATCCAAAAAAACCCAAAACAAATCAAACAATGAGGAAAGCAGTGTTGACAAAAAAGAAAAACTCAAACAACGGGAGATTCAGGAAACATACCCACAGACAGGCATAAAAGCCTTAAATGCTTTTATGAATTAGGGTGAACTAGAAGCAATAGTCATGAGGGAGGGTATGACGTAGTTGGCATAACAGAAATCTGGTGGAACAAAACCCATGAATGGAATGGACTGATAGATGGTTACAAATTGTTCAAAAGAAAAAGATCTGCAAAAAGAGGAGGAAGAGTTGCACTATATATAAGAGAACACTACATATCTGCAGAAATGCACATGATCCAAGACAAAATATCTTCAGAATGTATATGGGTCAATATAAAAGAGAAAAAAAGTGGCATTACCATAGGTGTATATTACAGGCCACCCAATCAATCAGAAGAAATAGATGAACTTTTTGCCAACCAGTTAACAAATGTATGCAGGAAGCATACCAACTATCCAGATATCAACTGGGAGACAAACTCTGCAGTGAGTGGGAGATCAAACAGATTCCTAGCCAACCTAGCTGACAACTTTGTCACCCAAAAGGTGGAGGAGGGAACTAGACGCAAAGTTATACTGGACTTAATCCTTACAAATAGAGAAGAAGTGATAGAGGGAACCTTGGGTGAAAATATCGTACTAGAATTTAATATAAGGCAAACACTAGCAATAGAAAACAATCCAACCAACATTCTAAACTTCAACAGGGGGCTGGACTAGAAGACCTCCAAGGTTCCTTCCAGCTCTATTGTATTGTCTATTCTTTATTCTCAATCTGCGTCTTAATTCTATCTTCTGCATTTGAGATGTGGCCTGGGCATGGCTTTCAAGGGTGACCTTCAGCCCAGAGAAACTTGTACTGTACATCTTTACTCTTTGTACAGTACACTGGATTGTAACCATTCTTCGACTTTTTGTTAACATGTAATGGTTATGCTATCTGAGACCACATCCACCAGTTCATCTGGCTGGAAGCTTAATGATGGATATTTTGACATGCCTTGCAGGTGGATTTCTTGTCTTGTAGTTCTTCTGCCACAAACCATGTCTCCAAGCAACAGTTTTCCTACTTTGTAATTTTGCTGAGTTTGTGACAGCCTGTAAAGTGAAACTGACAAGGTGCCTGATTGTCTGAAGTGTTGAGCCATAAGGGTCTCCTAAACCAGCCTTTGGGTTATTGAGTATAGCACAAAGTACATAGCTTTATAAAAAGAAACACAGCTGTGGGAGGAAGCAACAGGAGCCAGAAGAGGGGGCATGCTAGGGAAAACTAAGGTGGCAGAGGGGCCAGATCAGCCTGCTTTTGATGGATATCTTGTCTGATAATTTTGAACTGGGTATTTCTATTTCAAGAAATCTAGAAGACACAGGTTAAGAAAGGCAGGATCACAACTCTTTCTAAACAGTTTCATAAGGAGGAGGAATCTAAAGAGTTTACAGCACAAAAATAGTCACAAGGCAACATATCTGTGTATACATAAAATAATCCTTAGTTTCAATTCTGTGCTGGAGTCTTAGGCAACCTCATAAGAAGTTGGAAGATCTTTTTTTTTTACCTATAGATTTTCTGCATTCTATAATCCTAGAAGTCATTTCCCCTTCCCACCATGAATTGCAAGCAACATGCTGCTCCTGAAAATTATTGTTGTTGGAAAAGCAACTGTGGGCTATAAAGAGCCATCTCTTTCCTAAGAATATTAAATAGAGGAGACCAATCTTTTCTCAGTCAGAATTTCTAGTTTTATTTTTCATAATCTAGTGGAATATTGGAAAGGAATTGTGTAAACCAGGCATGTCAAACTCGTGATATCACGTGACATCATACGATGTATCAGGACTTTCCCCCCATTGCCGGCAATGGGGTGGGCGCAGTTTCGGCATGAAGCATGCAGCCCACCGGCTGGAAGTTTGACATGCCTGGTGTAAAGGATCTCTCTCTGTCCATCTATCTGTCTGAATCAACAGGATAACTCTTTCAAAGCAAAACAGAACTGGATTTAATTTGATTTGGGAAAAGATTCTGGCAAAAGAAAAAAAAATGAGTTTGAAAATGGCCCAGATTTTGCCAAATAAATAAATAATACATACCAAAGCATCAGTAGAGGTAGGGCATTTAAACATCAAATCAGAGGTTTGCTGATGCCTCCATTCTAAGCTTTCTTCACTTTTCTTCTACAATCATAGCTCTAGACCTAGAAGCCACACTGTACAGTATGTGCTTTCCCCAATTCTTATTTTATATTTTATCAGCCAAGAAATATGTGTGTGTGTGTGTGTGTTTGTGCACACATGCATTATTTGGTGACTTCCTGAGAATTTTTGGCAGCTTTGTATTAATAGGCTCCATGGGACATAATGAAAGGGTAGTGTACTGCATAACATCCATAAACTCCAGTGTTTCTCAATCTTGGGAATTTAAAGATGTATGGACCTCAATTCCCAGAATTCCCCATCCAGCTTTGCTGACTGAGATATTCTGGGAATTGAAGTCCACCTATCTTAAAATTTCGAAGGTTGAGAAACATTGTTATAGATCAGGGGTGTCAAACTGCCGGCCCATGGGCCGGTTGCGTCATACGGAGGCCACGCCTACCCCAGCTCTGGCAATGCAAAAAGAGTCACGATACGTCGCAACACATCACGTGACATGGCAAGTTTGATATCCATGTTATAGACTGTCCCAGGATACTAGAAGGAAAATTTGTATTGTCTGCAGTCAGAAGTACTCAGAAGTACTCAGAAAAGAGACTTTCATAGGAACAAATCTATTGGGCCAATCAATATTATTATATATATTTTCTTAGTTCTTTTCAAATAGTCATTAATTCTCACCATTAGCATTCACAGACTAAAACTTCAACCACAGAATTAAATTGAATCTTGGCAATTTATGTAGCTAGACCAGCAAAATGGATGTACTCAATTGCGATATCATTGGAAGACATAAAGCATCAGGTTGAGAACAGATATTCCTTATTAAAAAAAGGGTTCTTTTCATTGCTGAAAATAAAGAGTAAACATCTTAACTATAGTTATACATGAAGCATCTGTTGCTTGAGTATTTTGTCTCAAAATTATCAGGCAAAAAGCACAGTCCTATGGTCATACATTTCATCAGGCAATCATCAGTATTAATAGGATAAGTATCATCTATCCTTAGCTAATTTTTTTTGTAAAAAAGTACTTTTTAGAAAAGTATAAATTACAGTTTTATTTTTTAATACAATGAAATCTAATCAAGCCCATATTCATTCTAAAAGTTGGGGAAGGACAACTGGGTTGGGTTGTAATGGAATGTAGTAAGGAAGTAGATTCCTAGGGGGGTTTTGTCGATTGGCATGAAACAATAAAGAATTCGGCTTGGAAGAATTACCATGTGTCATTCTGGGTTTTAGGCAGGGCAGGAATAGCTTTACTATTTTAGGTTCCTCTCTCTTATATGACAATTAGGGGAGACTACAGAAGGTGCAAATGACAAAACTGCGTGACGATGTTATCCCACAACTGCTGTGACTGAACTACTTACATCAGAGGTCAGAATGCAAGTAGGTAATGGTGACATTTGGGAGTACCATCTTTTTTTGCAGTTTACAATTGACATCACTGATCATATTGCAATTATTTCATCTAATTTTCCAGAGTTTTTCCTGATACTTGGACTTTTCATTTGATTGACAGAGAGTAGTGTGTCTGCCTATGAGGTGGGTCTTTTGACTTGAGAACATAAATCCAAGAGTCTCTTAGTTCATGCTGGCCTTTTCTGTGCATTGAATAATTCAACAAGGTGCCAATTTAGCAGCAGGAATGGAAAGAAACTCAAGTAAGCATTTACCGTATGCTAATGACTTGTTATTTTCAGGGCTTGTTTACTGTGTTGTCAGTGACAATGTCCAATGGATAAAAATTTTAAAATTAAGAAGCAACCATTAATGTATCCTTTGAGTCTCCAAGTACACAAAAAAGCCCCCAAGTGATTGTGAATATACAACGAACAAAAACAACCTGTCCATGCCTAATTGTGAGTTACTTTAATGGATTAATACAGTACTGCTAAAAGCTACTATATGATATTTAATAACCATCCCCATTGACTTACATGTTTATTTCTTTAAGTATTAGAAATATTTATTGGCAGGTATTACACAATGTATTTTTTAAAATATTTTTCTTAAGTTTCTGTTTAAGAGCATGACATGTGGAGATAATAGTATGTTTATTTGTTTGTAACTCATACTCACATACAGATGGTGTAATGTTAATATAACATACTATTTCTCATCTTGGTTGCATTAAAAATTAACCACATTGACTACATTACAATATATTTATCCGTAGTTTCATTGCATCTTCATGGATGGAATTAAGTGATTTTTTTAAATTTTAAAAATACATATGGCCTTTTGTATCTTGAAAGGATTCCGGAGGATTCAGTTGCCTAGGGCCCATAAAACTCCCTAACCCAACCTGCCCACCACACTGGTCATATGGATCCTTGGAATGCGAAGGATCCTGTTCAGGATCTGATTCAGCCACTGACTCTGCCATGTTGTGGGATAACTCTTGGGTGAAAGAGTTGGAATTCCTGAGTTTTACCATTAGTTCACTGTATAAATAAGAACTGCCACCCTTTCACTGTATAAATAAGAACTGCCACCCTGGTTTTCAGAAATGAGCACTTTCATTATTGCCTGACAAAAAGATTTGAAGAATGTCATAATTATCAAGAACTTTACATGCTGTGTTTCAAACCTCTGTGTGCTTCATAGGAAGTATGTGCTATGGCTTTTGATTTGCAGATAAATAATAGGCTTTGGATTGCTGTCATAAAGAGATGCAGACATTATTTACAACAGAATATGCAACAAAATGTTGCATTCTAGACTGCTCTTGTTCTAGAATTCATTGAATTGTCTTTCTTTTTTCCCTACAGATCTTGAGTAGGAACTGAGATGTCTATAAACAACATTCCCCTCTAATCATCAAAATAGTGAGAGTTATATGTTCTTTTCTGTGACGCCCAAATACTCCAAAAAGTTTCATTAAATTTGCACTGTAAATATAGACAAAAGGGAAAATTATTTCATACGTAGAGAGTATTAAATAGAACCATATTTAATATAATGTGGTTCCATTCAAAACAATTCAAATTAAGAGTATGTTTTGGCCGTACCAACCTCTTTTTCCTGGGCATTAAGGAGTGGGACTTTGCTTGCTCTACTGTAGCCACCATCTTCACTTTTTTGACATATACACATGTACCTATTTTAGATGCCCCTGCAAGGCAGTACTCAGCAGATTATTCCAAGACCAGTCATAGCATCCCTTTTATTAAATCAGGAAGAGAGAGAGGGAGAAGGAAATCATGATACTATCAGAAGAATAATTTGGGATTCCAACTCTAGTTTGGGTTGTGCAAGAATAAATAAAAATAAGATCCAGGCAGCTATGAGGAAAGAAG
Organism: Trimeresurus albolabris; assembly: GCA_032467975.1. Classification (NCBI taxonomy): domain Eukaryota; kingdom Metazoa; phylum Chordata; class Lepidosauria; order Squamata; family Viperidae; genus Trimeresurus; species Trimeresurus albolabris. The sequence continues at coordinate 7,318 of JANHFS010000291.1, read as the reverse complement.
AAATATTTATTCCTAAAAGCAAAGTGTTTGCCTTTAGGGGTAGCTGCAGAAAAATGGGATACAGCAACATACTTTTATAGGGGAGCTTGTCTTAGTGTGGAAGTGTCTATGTGCTAATTCTAGGGTGACACTTGAGGGGCATGTGTGTGTGGTTGAATATGTTATCTATGATGTTTAGTCTTGTGAACATGCAGTTTCTCTGGGAGACCTAATTTAATTAATTCTAATTTGTGTTTACAAACCTTATCCTTTGATATGAGGATAAGGTCTAGGTTACTTATTTGGGCATTTGAGGAAGTATGAGTAAAATATTTTCCTCCATTTGCTATTTTTACTTGATTAACTTAGTCTAACTTAGTTTGTCAGTCCTTTCATTCCATTCAGCCTGATTCTCAGTCCATTCTGGATTCTGATATTGTTTTAAGGGAAAATGGAAACAGTATAAAGAATAAACTATATTTTGATATAAAACTTCTCACAGTCACCATATTGAAGGTGGGAGGCAGGGTAATACAATTGTCATTGGGAGATTTACTCTTTGTGTTGGTTGTATGACAATAGAGGCTTCCTGGCCTCCTTTTCTTCACTTGTACTACATTATAATCTAATGCAATTAAAGAATAGTGTTGGAAAACAGCATTATGTCTATCTTGCTATAAGGCTCTAAAAGAGAAAAGGGGATTTCTCTAACGGAAGGTTTTATACCTTCATTTATACTTAACTGTGTGGGAATTATTACCCTTCAAACTGTAGTCACCAGTGTGACTTATATGACTTAGTAGAATGGTTGATTCTTATTTGTCTCTTTATTTACATCCATCATATCTAAACAATCTTTTTTTCCTTAATGATTTTCCCTGGCAGCCCATATAGCAGATGCATTACTTTGGTAAAGATATCTGTGCTGCCAGATGTGTGATCTTTGCCTTTATTTGCTTTTAGAACAAGAGAACAAAGTAAATGGAGGAAGAAAATGGAAATAAAAGAACGGGATAAATTCTTCTTAGTGCACAGATATCAAAAGACCATCTCAGTGCTACTGTTAATGTAGTGTATTTCAAGTGTGAGTCAAAAGCACCCAAATTCAAGTCTAGCCTCAGCTACTAAAGTTCACTAGATAACTTTGTGACAGTTGTTCTTGTTCAACCCAGTCAATCCCCTAGGATTACTAATATAATGAACTTTTGAAGGAAGGAATTATGCAAGTTGCCTTGAGCTTCTAGAGGAAAGAAGGGATCTAATACAGAACACATTTTCATAAGTTAAAGCAAACCTGGCAAATAGTTTAAATCTTTAATATTCAACATATCACCCAAACAAATACTGTCCATCTCAATCTAACCCAGTATTGCCTAATCAAAATAGCAGAAGTTCTTGAAGACTTGGACAAGGTTTTCTCAAAATATGTTAAAAGAGCTATATAATTCAGTCAGAGGCTGCCAATTATTGAAGCTAGGTCTTTATATGCAGCATGTATTTTTATTGCACCATTGAACTATAGTTGCTTATTTAGGACAAATATTTCTCTTTCTGCAATTTATATTCTGTTATTCTCTTCTCTTGTATTTCTTGAATCATCCCCCATTCTGCTCCAGAAGATTTAGTGGTATGTGGAAATGTAGGTGAGAGACCACTCCATTGGTAAAGGCCACTCCTTCGGTGAATGGACAATCTAGATAGAATAGCATGTCTGCAGATACTCAAAACACATCTGTCTATGAACATATAAGAGTTATCTATTTTCAGAACTCTCCTCTTTTTTAAAAACCAGATGTTATGGCCAGATACTTTACTCATGTTAGACATTCTTATTGTATTTATATACAGAAAGGTAAATATGTTACAAAATAATGATCTGAGTATATACACATGTAATACAGAACCAGTCAATCCTTGATCTTTCTGTTTCTGACAAAAAGATTCCTTGAACATAATTGGTTCTTCAATTTCTTTAGTTGTTTTATGTGCACAAAAGAGAAATAGATGACAAGAATCTCTTTTTACCTTTCCATTTCCTTACTCTTTCCTTCATGTTAAGTTGTACATCTCTCATGGTGGATTAAGTTTCCACTGACAGGCTATGTGAGGCTGACTTTCCACTAGAATCCACTATAATTTATCTAATAGTTATAGCTCCTTATCTCATACTTGTATCCTTCTCACAGTCTTTCCCTTCCTTTCCTTGCTCTTTAACTTGCCATATTCCTCCTATTCACCACTTCTGTGAAATAGGTTTTTTTTTAAAGTTAATTCTTACTCTGAAATGCTCTTTAACTCCCTTGTTTTTTTCCTACTACCAATATTGTTGCTTCTTCACTTAGTGTTCTCTGAATCAATAGTCAGTACTAGGGCTTTTTTTTTTCTGTGCCGTCATGATTAACACTGACTGATGCTAATCAACACTAAGATCATTGCTTGTGACACTATGCATCTTTTCAAGTATTTAAAAATCTCTGTGTCTCATCTTAGAAACTGGTTCATGCGTAGCTACCTTCATAAAAGATTTAAGATCTTGTGCATACAGTAAATGCATTTGATTGAGAGCATTGTTTTTATAGCAATAAATTCATTTTTCTCATTTTGCTCCACTTATTTTCCATGGTTTTATTCTTTTCTTTGTTCCATCCAGATGCCTTCTGATTTAACTTGTAGAAATTTTAATACTAATTACAGAACTGATGTGCATGTAGTTTTCCTTCTGCATCACTTTTTTAATAGAATATGGACACACACCACATATCTGAATTGATTAAAACACAGCATGAATGTATGTTATTTTGGAGACAAACATTTATAAACATTTTGGAGACAAACATAATTCTGATAGAACTGAATGCTCAGATGAGGCTTATTTATTTGTTTATTTTAGACTGCTACAATTATTAGACTCTCCACAGATTACATTCAATAATTTGCAATAAAATGACCAAAATGTTTTTAAAAAATCAAAAGTATCAGTAAAAACATGACAAGATAGTATCAAAAATATAAATTTTAACAAAAGAAAATGAAACAACAAGAAATGTTTTTGTCAAATGTCAAATGCCCTCCCAACTTTTAGCTTTAACAATTTTCTAAAGCCTAGTAAAATAGGGTTGCTGAAATGTTACAGGGAGAATTGCATCACCACAGACCTGCATATCTCCCCCCCCACACACACACTTTTTTGTATCTTCGAATCAACTTTTGACTCCAGGTGACTGCCTGGTATTGTCTTTGAGGTTTTCTAAGTAAGGATTTTTGGAAGTGGTTTGCCATTGGTTGTTTCCTGGAGCCAATGGATGTAAGAGATGACTGGCTCAAGGTCACCATCTGGCTTTGTGTGTAAGGCAGGACTAGAACTCACAATCTCCTGGTTTCTAGTCTGATGCCTTCACTGCCGCATCAAACTGGCTATTTTCTAAAGCCATCGCCTTACCTCATGAAAATGGGGAATTAGTAATACATTTTGCCAGGAACTTCACAATGGCCCCATTATGGAAAGATGTTTAATTTTCCCTGGAAAAAGCATGGTTGCCCAGTAAAATCCAAAACTCCATAGGTTTCTAAAATAATATCCCAGGGAATATCAAGTAGGAGTTATTGAGGCCTGAGGAAACAGCTCTTGTCATCACCTTCTTGGCAGATCACTGTTCCTGGACTCTGTGTGTGCATTTGTGTGTGTGTGTGTGTGTGTGTGTGTATTATTCCTGATTATCTTAAAAACTCAAATCCCAGATATAGTTATATTAAAACTACAACAAAATCACTGAACTCTGGGATAAATAAAAACAAACTGTTTAATACTTAGCTTTCATCAGTCTTCTGCTGGCATCGTCAGAGTAAAAGCTGGTGGTCAGAAAACCTGCTGAAATGGCCAGCTGTTTTGGCAACCCGGTCATAGACCACGTGACCAGTTTGCCCGCCCCTTGTTCTCCCTCAATCAACTGTGTTACTCCTAATCATCCTGTGCTCATCTGCATCCATTTGACACTTGGCGTTTCCCCCTCCCGCCTGTTCTGCTCACCCATTCCACCACGTGCCGTTGCCCAGAGTCATTGCTGGATCACCCCTTTTATCTCTTCTGGTGGCCTTGGTAAGTTGCAGTGCAGTCCCATCTGGGGGTGTGTTCTCTATCCTGCATCTTGTCCTGATCACACTGGCTCCCGTCTCTCCCCCAATCCCACAATGAGCCGCATCCGCCTCTCCATCCCTCCACCTGCTGGGATCCCATGCTGCTCCATGGGTAGGCGTCCCAGGCCTCCCCTGTCTCCACCTGCCCTGCGCGCAGGTGACACTTCTTGCACTTGCCCATTCTGCTCCGTGTGGACACCCAGCATCACTATTGGATCACCCTCTCCATCATCTCATCCAGTAGCCTCGGTGAGCTGCTGCATAGTCCCATCTGGAGGAGTTTCCTCCATTCTACATCTTGTCCTAATCACACCAGCCCATAATAATAGTGTAAGAGTATGTGTGTGTAAATATGTGTGGTAAAGCGATTAGGGTAGCTGAAGTAATCTTATTCCTCTAGTCATGAAGATGCCATGATTAAAGTGGCTTTAACATGTAAATCTACAGATTCTCAAAGTATTATTATTTGGACAAGTAACAATAGTATAGCAGACAAGAAAACCTAAAAGCAGATTATATTTCAGCCACAAATGTTTGATGATGATGATTACTACTACTTTACTCTTTTGTTCTATGCAAATTAAGTCTCTAATTTGGACAAAAAATTGACAACACTAGTATTAATGATGTTACCTAATTTGAGTAATGAAACATCTGCAAGAAAACAACCAAGCTCGATGAGCATCTCATTTCAACCCTGAGTTATAAATATTCTCCTTTATTGGTATTAACAACTCTCATCAAAAAATGTCCTTTGTTGTTTGGTGATATTGTAAAAAGAGTTGCAAAGCATAAAGAATAATATATCTCTGAAGAAAGAGAGGAGGAACACTTGTATAAGTAGTAAATATGACATCTAATGAAGGGATACATATATGCAAAGAACAAGAAGGACAAGTAGAAAAAAGATGCTTAGGACACTGCAGCATAAACTCTATTACTTACAAAATTTCATGTGGTGTTGCATTGGAGATTGGAAAGAGTAGAGCTTGACCACTAGTGGGGTTGAGAGAGGGTAAAAGTATAATGTGCTACATGTCACTCATAATGTGCCACCTTTCTTCGTTTAGAATTACTATTTCAATTTTATTCTATTGAATGCTAAACCATGCACAGTGTTGGATGCAATTTGAGATTTGATCACAGACAATGAGTTTATGTGTGTTGACATTGAATAAAAGTGTGTGTGTACATGTATAGGTGTATAGGTGTATATGAAATAGAAAATACCAATGGACAATATCCCTTCTGAGCAGGGTTTCTCTTTTTTAGATTTCTTCTTTTTAATGATGGCTATAAAATAGGACTACATCAATAGCTGGATCTTTTTTAAAAGGGCAAATACCAGCACAAATGAGCATCATGACCTCACTCAAAGTCTTTTAATGTATATACATTAGAATTTATAGTTTACAGAAGTCTGATATACTGGGGACTATGTCTGACAGAAAAACCTGGCATCACAAAAATATTCTTTTGAAGTATGATATATTGCCTTAAGCATCACAATCTGGAAACACAGTGTATAAATTCTTTTTTTGAATACTGCAATGGCATACTTTATTTCTTCCAGTGTACATAAGATTATTTAATTGGTATGAAGATTTTCTACAGAACTGTTGCTCATTCTGTGGGGAATACAAACAAGCTGTCACGCGTCCTTTGCAGTCCTTGAAGAGAGACTTGTAGACAAGAATGAAGCAGAAGAAAAAGTCAGCGCTGGGAGTGATCTGCTTCCAGTGCTTTACATAGTCTCCCCACCCCTCAGCTCCACCCCCAGTCAACAGGCCAGCATCCGGTGAACAGTCTTGATAAGCAACAAGTCAAGGCCCTCCCTCCTGCTGCCATCCAGTCCATGCATGCACCCAGCATCTCTCGTTCTGGACCACAGGGCCGTCCCTGCCCTGCAGTGGCTTCGCCAGCCCCCCCTTTTACTGCTGGAAGCATGCAGCATCAGCTGGCACCGCAGGGGGTGGCTCCATGGCAATGTCGACAGTCTGGCCATGCACCTCCAGCATCCCCGGTCCCAAGCCACAGGCCACAGGGAGACCCCAGGCTCAAGTTGTGGGCTGCAAGGATGCCCCGTCCAATGGCAGTGTCGCCAAACTGCCTTCTGCAATGCTGGCGTCCCAGGCTGGAACCATGGAAACCAGTCCAGATGGTCGTCCGGGTGTGGAGCTGGTCTGCCAGCCAGCAGGCCTTGCTCACTGGCGATGTTGTAGCCTCCTGCACTGCCCGGTAGGTCCTCTGTGCTGCTTCACTCACTGGCGACGCTGGAGCCTCCCGTGCCGCCCGGAAGGTGCCTCCGAGCTGCCTTGCTTAGCCTGCTGGCTTCTGGTGGTGAGGCGGCCTCCCTCTGGAGCTGTCGTTTCCCTCCCTCCCGTATATGTCGAGCCCACGGGGCTTGACACAAGCCAATGCAGATGAATAAAAAATTGACCTACAAGACTTCAATCCAGAGTTTTTATTCTCCCAATAACCTTATATTCCAGTTTCCCTTACCTGGCATATTCTCCCTCTTTGTGGCCATTCTGGGCAAATACTGTTCTGCCAGGTTATCTCTTTACAGATACATAACTCAATAGCAGAAAATACAATTCATTGTACAAAAAATGTTCCTTGCCCTTTCTAAAATACCACACATTTACCCAGGTCACAAAGGAAATTGTGAACCCAAGCATTAAACAAAATATTGGACACTGATCTTGATATGACTCTGAAGTGATGATTCTAGGAGGCCTGAAATTGTTGAGATCAACCTTGCCATGATATCCTGTCATGCTGGCCTAGAAAAACATTCCATTTATTTTAATGGGGATATAATACCAAGGCTTTCAAATGTCATAAATTAGATAACATAGACATTTTGTTGGTTTTATTGAAATTTTGCTTTTGCAGTTCACTTCATGAGGTATTTCAGAATTGTTGTCAATAAATAAATAACACACATATGCAAACATATCTGACTTCTACTTACATGTACCAATTTCTTCAATAAACAAATCAAGGATAGCTTATTTGTTAATCAGCAAATAGGAGACTCAGACCTCTTGGCCCGGGATCATCGGCTGCTGTTATGTAACGCCAGGTCCGTGGTAAATAAGGCCCCCCTCATCCAAGACCTTATTTTAGAGGGGGGTGCGGACCTGGCGGGCATTACTGAGACCTGGCTTGGCGTGGAAGGAGGGGTACCTCTTGTTGACAT
>JANHFS010000286.1:173258-197164 GCA_032467975.1 Trimeresurus albolabris | reverse complement strand
AAAGTAAGTAAGAAAAAGAACAAAAGAAAAGCATAGAAAAAGAAAAGAGAGAGAGAAAAAGAAAAAGAGAGAGAGAGAGAAAAATAAGAAAACAATATACTACTTAAAATACATATCCCTCTTGAACTAATATACACTTATTCCCAATTTTTTTCTGTTCTTTTTACCCATAATTAAACCTATGCTTAATCTTTAAACATTCCATTTAATAAATCCAATCCATTCCATTTAATAAATCTAATCTCCCGGGCCGGGCGGCAAGCCCGGCGGGGGCATCAGTTTCTGCCCATCCCCGGGCCGGTGAGCCAGCCTTGCATCTCCCCGGGCCGGGTGGCAGGCCCGGTGGGGGCGGCGGGGGCATTGGTTTCTGCCCGTCCCAGGGCCGCTGAGTTGGCCTCGCGTCTCCCTGGTCTGGGCGGCAGCGGCTGCCGGCAGGAGCATCGGTTCCTGCCCGTGCCTGGGCTGCTGAGCCAGCCTCGCATCTCCCTGGGCGGTAAGCAGCAGGCCGCTGAGCTGGCGTTGTGTCTTCCGGGCCGGCGGCAGGCCCGGCGAGGGCGGCGGGGGCATTGGTTTCTGGCCATCCCAGGACCGCTGAGCCGGTAAAATCAACGGACTTGGGAGTGGCGCGGCTGGCTTTTTGAGTCACCGTGGACCTCCATTGACTTTCATGGGGAAGCTTGGCAATGAAGGGGCCGATTGAAATCGCTTCAAGGATCAAGCTGCAGGATGGCTTTGAATAAGAGAGAGAGACACAGAGAGATGCAAACGCATCTCCACAGGAGATGCAGCAAGGGCAGGAAACAAAGAGGAGTTAGCTATGTCTGTGCACAAGCCCCGAAAGCTTTCTTTCCCTGATCTTGCCTTTCTTGCTCACCCTCTGATGTAGGCTTCTTCTGAGTTTCCTCAACCTCCCCACCCCCGTTTTATTTTAATCCCACCATCGCCTCCCTCTTTCGCAAAGTTGACATTCCGAGGACTCGGAGCTCGGTTCGCTCACTTGGCGAAGCTTGAAGGAGAGGCTGCCTACTCCCACCCCTCCCATGGAGCAGAACTGCTGCTTCCTCACTCTCCCAGTGAAAGAACCCCAGAGAGCTGGAAGAAGTCCTTTTTCCCACTTTCCACTTCTCATCCTCTCTTTTCCAAGCACCTCTCCCAGAGTGAGCCAGAAGCCTCGACTCCAGCTTCCCGTAGCAGGCTGAGATAGGCAAGCCAGAGCTTGCAGCAGCTCTTTCTCCCTGTCGGCCTCCTCCTCCGCTCCCTGGGAACCTTTGCGCCAAAAGGCGGAAAGAAGAAAGTCTCAGAGAGGGAGAGTGCGGGGTGATGGGAGAGCAGTCTTTTCTGAAGGGAGGAGAAGCCAGGACGGCAGAGCCGTCCATGCCAGAGCTGGATGGGGGGCAGGGCCGGTGCATGTCTCGCCTGAAACTCCAGTCTTTAATCAAGCCCCCTGTTGTTTGCACATGCGCGTACTTGCACATGCGTGCGCACATTTTGCGGCTCCCAGTTCCTTATTTTGTGAGGGAAACGGGTCCAAGTGGCTCTTTCACTGTTTCAGGCTGCCGACCCTTGGGCTAGACTCACGAATGATGCTAGCCTTTTTTCTGTCAGTTTTTGGAGAGCTTTCCCCAGACATTCGGGTCAACCATCATCTCCCCAGGATTGGCGGGGCTCCCCTCCTTCCTTGCCACCTCTCTGGGGTGGCTTTGGGCCCATTTAGGATCTCCAAACAGAGAGAAATCAGCTGTAGGGTGCGGATCTTCGCAATCCCTCGGCTGTCATGCTAGCTGCGCAGAACCGGAAGCCTGGATGTAGTACCATTGAAGACTACTCATTGAGTACGATTTGTCAGCCAGCTACAAATCCATCTGGTGGTGATGTTGTGTATTCCACCTTTTTCTAGCTTACCAAGCAGTAGATTATGGTCTACATTGTCAAATGCCTTACTGAAATTTAAGTATACTATGTCCACAGCATTTTGCTGGTCTACTAATTTGGTCATTTTACCAAAGAATGAAATAAGATTGGTTTGGCATGATCTGTTTTTAACAAACCCATGCTGGCTACCAGTTATAACTTTGTTTGCTTCTAGTTGTTTGCAGATCTGGTTTTTGATTATCTTTTCTAGGATCTTCCCAGGTATTGATGTTAAGCTGATTGATCTGTAGTTTCCTGGGTCTGTTTTTTTTCCCCTTTCTTGAAGATGGTAACCATACTAGCCCTTTTCCAATCCTCAGATACTTCCCCGGTGGTCCAGGATTTATGAAAGATATGGTGCAGTAGTTCTGAGATAACATCTGCCAGCTCCTTCAGAACTCTGGGATGTAATCTGTTGGGTCCCAGTGATTTATATTCATCAAGGTCAGATAAGTGTTCTCTTACCATTTTCTTGCTTATTTTAATTTTTGTTTCTAGTTTGTCTTTCACAATAGTTTTTTTTGGGGGGGTATATTGTGCTATAATTTCTTTTTATGTGAAGACTGATGCAAAGAATGAGTTAAGCAGCTCTGCTTTTTTCCTATTGCTTGTTACTTCCTTGCCATTTTCTCTTTTTATGGACCTACAGTTTCCTTGACTTTTTTCTTGTTATTAATATGTTGAAAGAAACTTTTTATTATTATCCTTGATTTCTGTTGCAAGTCTTTGTTCATTCTGAGCCTTTGCTTTCCTGACTTATTATGACTTGTGCTTTGTTGGATCTATCTATTTATAGTTCATTAATATGGAAAGCTAACAGGTATGTGTAAACTTCTGAGAGAAGTACATTAACTCCTTTTAATAAAGCCTTGACCTAACATTGTTATTGTGCATTCAATTTAGGTCTTTCGGTATATTAACAGAAATGATAATACTAGAATTCTATCTCTCATCTTTATTTCAGAGCACATAATCAGTAAAATATAACATCAAAGGCACATAGGCTAATACAATAGTTTTTAGCAATAAGGGTATTTAATATTTTAAGAACTTAATAATTTAAAAGGAGTATTTTACGATACGGTAGTTTCTGAATATTAAGTTTTAAAGCAGGAAAGAGCCCATGCTCACAAGCATTTTTTGCTAGGTGCCAATTAATAGAGTACATAGGCATTATTTATTTATATATTTATGTATTTATTTATCACATTTATATGGGCTCCCATCTCAGAAGAAGTGATTGTCAGGCCATATACATCAATCAATAAAAACAAGTATATAAAAACAATTGTTACAGAAATATAAAAAATCTGGAATGTGTAGAATAATGTGTAGGCATTCAGTAAGGTCAGATAACCCTTAATGTATTGCACCTATTTAGCCATATAACGGGATATTTTTCTTCCAAACCTCTCTTATAATGTAAAGTAATTTAATGTGAGGTAATTGATCAGTAACAAGGTGGTTGGGTGCATATTCATACATCCTTGTGATTGTATAAACTGCTCTGATTAGTGCTCTGAGATGAGGGAACGGAGGAAAGAATCCGTAGAAAATGAAATCCATAATGAACTATCAATGTGGGCCAATGTTCATCAGGATAGGAAATTTCCCTTCAACATAGCTCTCACCAGACACTAAAGTAGACACCTAAAAAATGCACCTCAGAATCCTTGGGTAACAAGCTTTAAACTGCCATTCACAAATGTAGTATTGCAATAAACATGGGGGGGAGGCATCCTAGTAAATTAGAATGGGATGAGAGTTATCTAGGTGGCTTGAAGGGAATGTTCTCCTGATGTCCATCAGGTGGAATCTTTTAGTTGTGTATGAGATAAGTGTTATCCAAGGCCAGGACCATGCAAATTGGCTTTGAACTATTTTAAAGCCCTTTGGCACACATGTCACATATTTCCAAGAGCCCATTATCTTTTTTTGATGGTAATAATAACTCAGACCCTAAGGAAGGCTAATGAAAATGTTACCATGTATAGAGCTGTCTCAATTTGTGATGTACTGACTCAAATAAGATTCTTGAGTGATTTTATATCTAGGCTCAATATTCTTTTCAATAGCCTTATCTTGTTTTAGCATCAAGAATACATAAGAATGTTCCCATGTTTTCAATGAATGCCCTTTGGTGGAAAGAGATGGTATTACCTTCTAGATCAGGGGTTTCAAACTGCCGGCCCATGGGCTGGTTTCATCATACCAGAGCCACGCCCACCCCATTGCCGGTAATGGCAAAAAAGCTCCGATACGTTGCGCAACGTCACATGACGTCGCGAGTTTGACATGTCTGTTCTAGATCAATTCTATCTTTTTCAAGAAGCCCATACTTTCAATTTGTAGCTTATCAAAAAACTGGGAAGCTTTTGGAAATAATGATGTCACCTTGTTGTGTTCTCTTGTAGCATTCTAAGTTAATTTTTTTTGTTAGCTTCTTCTGTCCAATCATGATTCCTTGCTCATTTCACAGGCCGATGCATGCTGGCAAGATCAACCTACACTTTCTATGCAAGCCATCTTGCTCGTGATTGGCTTTATGCTGAAGACACTCTCATACTTTTGACCTATTTCTTTTATAGCTATGAGTTTCACATGTAGATGTATTACACTCAAGTATACATAAAATATCCCAATTTCCCAACATTGTTGAATGCTTCCAAATTCTCTCTTGTGGGAAGAATTTGAATAAAATAGAATCCCTCGTTGAGAAATATTTCCAATAGATTGGCAGCAGAACTTCAGAAAATTGACCAATCCAAGGGCCTCCAGTGCAGAACATAAGGAGTATTCTTTCCCCTACAATAAGAAACTCTTAGACAAAAAACTTCATTAAGTTCTCTAAATTGCCATGTCAGGCAAAATGAAACCCCAGTAACTCAGGTTGTGACTGACTGATCTTTTGTAGTATCAAAACCACCTTTCAATTCTCGCTTTCTGTTGCCAAAATTTCTCAAGATTGTTATAATGATTTCCTTTAATTATTTATGAGAAAGTTTTTGCTTATTGTTTTCAATCATTGTTTTTTTTCTTAACATTTCAAAGCAAAGCACCTTCCCTTGCTTTGAAGAGAATAAATTACTCCTAATAAGTACTCACTAGTAATTTTAGCATGCTAATACATTCTATTCTAATTACATTCTGTGATTGTCAGCATGCCTGATTTGATGATCTGGGTGGCCAACAGCATCAGGAGCCACCTATGATAAAATGGACTAGCCAAAGCAAAACTGGTCCTTGAGATTCTATTGTGACTATGAAATTTATGATCTGTTAAGAAGGAGGAAATGCTTTGTAATTGGGTGGTGTTTTTTTTCTTACCAAGACATCGATTTACTTTTGGATTGACCAGTTTAGAAAATTTTTAGATGCTTTTATCAACTAGAGCAAGGGGTCCCCAACCCCAGATCCATGGACTGGTACTGGTCCGCAGCATGCCAGAAACCGGTCCACACAAACAAATGAAGCCCATCTGTAGGATGCGGGTAATATATCGTCCCTCATGGCCCCTCTAGTTTGTGGAAAAACCTCTCTCCATGGAACTGGCCCCTAGTGCCCAAAAGGTTGGGGGACACCTAGTCAGTAGTTCTTTGTTAGATATGCAGTATAAAATTCCATGTTGCAGAGAGGTTTCTGTCAAATGTGTCTTTCCTTAATTTAATTATGAAAAAAATACAAGCAACACAGTAATAAAAATACTTTTAGCAGTCTCGTTTTTTCAGCTATGCTACTTTTTTGCAAAAAAATGATCTTGAAAGTCTACATTTCTGGCTAATTTCAAGTAAAAATAAGGCATTATTATACATATCTCAACTGCTCTATAACAATTTCCTCTCATCACAATGAGCATGCTGAGGAATGTTAACGATAGGAGCTAGGCTAGCAATAGACTCTGATATATAGCTGTGTCATAGTTCAAATGCAAAACTACCATTGGAAAACAAGGTAAATTCTAGCTAGCAATTAAACAAGAAATGGAAGATGGTTGATTATCAACCAACTTTTTACCTAAATGAGATTCTGACTATGTTGTCATGTTTTATCAGCTTCATGCCAACACTTGAAGATCAGAAAGACTTGAACCTCTTCCTTCTTCTGGGCTTTTGGAAGATCAAAAGGAATGCTTCTCTCCTCTGAATAAAACAAAGTGTTTTTCCTTTATAAAAAGGGGTGGAACAAATTAGACCTTAAAGATTTGTCTTTGTTAGCTGGGTATCTCAGATCTTCCCATCACTCTATATTTTACCTGGCCAATTTAATAGTAGGAGTTAGAAATGAGGAAGTGACTATGTATATATGTGTGTGTATACACGTGTGTGTGTGTGTGTGTGTGTATGTGTAATAAGCCAAAATAATTGCATTTTGACTAATATTCTTGAATAGTTTCTGAGTCTGTGGTGAGCATTTTCAACTTTGGCAAGTGCGTATCCAAATAGTGAGAACTCCATCATTCAATTTAGTTTTAGGCCATTCTCTATGTGGATAATCCTGGAAGAATCTATTATTGTCTTAGCAGAGGTAAAACCTCTCAATCTTCATTCAAAACTTGTTCAAATAAAGAATAACTCTGAAGATGTTGCTATACCTCCATTTATTAGCATTCTGTCCCAGGAAAGCAGACGAAGAGAGCAGCAGCCTGAAACAATAGTTTTTTTTTCCTGGTTAAAAAAGAAAAGAAAGAAAAATACCTTCGGCCACCTTGCTGAATATTTAATAAATTCTTCTAAAATAGTGTGATCAAACCAACATATCAGTACTTCAAAAAAGGCCTTGTCCTCACCAGTCCAGAAACAATTCTGAAAAAAAGTATGGGATAGCTATATCAGTCCAGTCTAACTTAGATTCGACATAGCATTCGGCAATTAATGTTTACGTGTTTAAGTATTTGTGTCAATTTATTCATAGACTGATCTATCTCAAAATTTTGTTCTGAGAAACTGCTATTGAAAAAATAATAACATTCATGTAAGGTAGAAAATGAAATATGGGTAATAGCATAGCCTTATTCTTATTTCCATCACCTGAACTGGAATCTGGAATCAATAATAGCTTCAATGGGGGAATGACAAGTGAAGACTAACCCAGTCAGAATTATGGAAGGTATGTGATTCAGTTATTTGGAATCAGTGTCAGCCAAAAAGGGGAGGGGAAGCCTAAAGTATTTCCTTTATGGTAAAGCATAGCATCAGAAAGAAACATAATGTTTATCCCCATCTATTCAGAAATCTGTGACCTGCTTATGTTGGTTAAAGAGTAATAATAATAGAAAGGTTGTTAACACACCAATATGCATTCTTCAGGAAAACTACTCTGAATTTGACCTAAACTATGAATTTTCATTATCATAAATTCTGACTTTCAAACTGATAACAGTGTCAATTTAGTATTTAGGATTAAAAGGCAAGAAAGTGGCCAATTCTCTGTTCTGGCCTTCTTCAAGACTTTAGGACCAGTGTCATACAGGGTGGATGATTTGTTGGTTTCAACTTTCTTTAACTTATTCAGTATCTCTGCCTCACTAGCCTGGAAGTCATCCATGAGAGTGGATACAAGTCAGCTTCCAATGGCACATTTTTAGTGTTCTTTTTTCTGTAAAACATTCATTTAATGCTTCAGTTCATTTGTCATCCTCTGTGACTTCATTTCCCATTCATTCCAGTAATGTTACTACCTACTTCCTCTCTCACTGATTCCACAAGGAACTAATCATTCTTTTAAACTTTTCTGACTATCATTCAACTTTCTTCCCATCTCAGCAACCGCAGTTCTTTGGACATGCTGCAGTGCAAACCTTATTAAATGTGTTTCTCATAATTAGGAGTGTTCTCAGCAAGACGTTACATATGAGAATATATGGAGCATTATGGAATAGTTTATACATTAAAAAGCTAAGCTGTTTCAGCTATAAAGCATTTTTAACATTAGGTTAAAAATTATTTTCTTTGTCGAGCATCATGTAAACATCGCTGGTATTAGAAAGTTAATCAAAATCTCTCTATTAACATACATAGAAAATATTGGTTATACACTGAAAATAGTTCAGTTGTTGGATTTCTTGTAACCCACACCTCAGCACATTTTATTTAAGCAAATGCTATGAGATAATGCTAGGAAAAGAGTCAAGGATTTGGACTCTTAATTCATGGTGTAAATTATTGCTAATTATTGCAGCAATAATTAATCTATTATTGCTGTCAATAATATATTAATAGGAAACTATCCTCTATTAAAGTAAATAGACTGATTGCTGAAATTTCCTCTAGAAATCTAGTAATCAGGTCTATTATTGTTTTTTTAAAGAGTAATAGAAATAGAGAAGATAGTTGGAGTTAATAAGATGGGCGTATTCATAAGGAGATATTACAGCTGCATAATGGTAATTTGATGCAGAAAAGCCCAGGGTGGGCAATCTATGGCACTTGAGATGTTGAACTATAGAACTATCTTCCATCATCATTGGACATACTGATTAGGGCTTATAGCTGAAGGAACTAAACAATATCTTGAAGTTGTATGATGACCTCCTCTGCACTAAAAGTGGATTAAAAATGAATCAGAGAATGGAACTAGATAAGTTAATAACAAAATAACAGAATAACACAGCTGAAAGGGACCTTGGAGGGCTTCTAGTCCCACACCCTGCTCAAGCAGGAGACCCTATGCCAAACCAAACAAGTGGCTGTCCTGTCTCTTCTTAAAAGCCTCCAGTAATGAAGCACCCATAACTTCTGAAGGTAAGCCACTCCACTGGTTAATTGTTCTCACTGTTAGGAAATTTCTCCTTAATTCGAGGTTGCTTTTCTCCTTGATTATATTAGGAACCCACTAAGCCAGGAAACACCTTCACAGAAAGTCTATAACTACTTTGACTTAGATTGACTATAATAATAGAATCTTGCAAGACTGGTTGTACTCTTGCTCTTCTCCTTCTTATTCTTCAGTGAATTAGGCAGGCATCTACCTGCGCTGCTTCCAAATGTTAGCTTGTTTTGGATCTTAAAAATGCCTCCACTTTTTTGCCTAGGAAACAGATTTCCTTCCTTATTATCTACAGAACCACACAATTCATATTCCAACCCCAACATTTGCCAATGCCATCAGCATAATTAGAAGGCCAAACTAGGTTACTTGGGCCAAACTAGGCTACTTAAAGTTGAAAGTGATGTATGGAATCCAGCTGCCTGTTTGTTGAGAGTTTGAACATTTGCACTCGTTAGCAACCCTGTCTGACACCCAGGCCCAGAACTGTTACTTTGTTTGTGCTTCCTGGAGCAAACCACCTGCAACCCAGTATACTTGGACAGAAAATATAATTTCACAGCCCTGGATAATCTGGCATTTGATGTTTCTATCCTTCCCATCAAGTATTGGAATTACTTTTTCACTCAAACATATTGATAAAACTTTGTCAAGTTTAATTTATAGGTTAGACAATGAAAACATAGAAATAGCTTTGACAAATAACAAAAGGGCTGATAATAGTGATGTTTTTTTTAAAAGATGAGATAGGGTGGGAGGAGAAAGAATAAGAGCACTGCTCCAAGCAAGAAGACCAGCTGTCATTTGAATGGGTAATTCAAAAGAGTGTTTAGTGGCAGAGAACAATAACAAAAATGTTGATGAAGATATTCAAAGAACATTTTGCTTTGCTATCAGGTATTTCAAATATTCAAGCTTGTCCAAGGGGATTCAAAGGACAGCTTGTATTTAACTTCTGAATTGGCAATGATTATTTCTTTTTTCTTCTAGACATAAAATAACTGCCGTACTTATTCTGTCTTTTAATATGTATTGAGCATACAGCTCATTTAGTGTACCTACAATTGAAAATGACAGAAATCAGAATCTCCATTGTAGCATTGAAACTTGTTTCTATTTTGTTTAAATATGATCCTCTTATCTATTCAGATGCAAGTGCCATTGCATTCCATGGGATGTACTTTCCAGAAAGCATGTTGATCTTTGCAGCCTAAAATATGCATTAAAATTGTACAAAAATAAATTCTTATCCAAGAACATTATGCTACCAATACAACAGAATATTTGTAGTTTGGGGTTGAACTGTGGGTCCTTGGGGCTCTCTGAGCTTGGTTGTTTTCTTGCAGATATTTCATTAACCATCTAGGTAACATCATCAGTGCTAGAAGAGAATTCCAGTCTAATCAAGGAACTACCAAGAATGCAGCCACCAATGCAGTCACTTTTATATAAACAGAGAGCAAACTCCACTCCCTTCTAGCATTGATGATGTTACCTAGTTGGGTAATGAAACATCTGCAAGAGAACAGCCAAGTTCAGAGAACAGCAAGGACCAATTGTGGGATTCAGCCAGTTGGCACCAGTTCGGCAGAACCGGTAGCTAATTTTTTGTTGTCCAGGCCCAGAATGGACTTCCGGAAGTGGCATCCACACAGAGAACCGGTTGTTCACATATTTGAATCCCACCACTGGCAAGGACCCCACATTGCACTACATATTAAGGATAGTCAGTGAATTCTCCTAAACCTGGATATGCAGTTTTGGAGGTTATTACTACTTTTCTATGAACTATATCTACACAGAAATAAATACGCTTACATGAAGGATAAATATTCATTCATTAAGAAGTCCCTGC
Organism: Trimeresurus albolabris; assembly: GCA_032467975.1. NCBI lineage: Eukaryota > Metazoa > Chordata > Lepidosauria > Squamata > Viperidae > Trimeresurus > Trimeresurus albolabris. Next base: position 186,633 of record JANHFS010000286.1, on the reverse strand, counting down.
CAATCTTTCAAGATAAATTAGAGAAGAAGAACATGTGTCCAAAAAATAAAATGGTATTTAGATTTTTCCACTGGAAATCTCTAGTGGAAAAAACTAGAGAAAGAAGATGAACTGTTATTGCAATGAGAGAGTATCTGGGAGCCTATATGGTAATTGCTGGTTCCAAGACATTCTGACTATAGTAAACAGAATGAAATGGGTGTTAACATAGGACCATATTGAAAACAAATAAAATAATATTCAGTTTTGTCCCCCAAGCCAACTGATATATTTAATTTGCATTCCAAGCACATTAAGTATTCTTTTCCTTACCAGTAAATATATTGCCATCCTAAATTGTCATGAATTTTAATTAGCCAGCGCTCTTTTGTTTATCTGTTTGTATTGTAGACATATTTCATTTAAAATATTTCTCATTTTATAACTGAGTATATTATAACATCCTCTTAAATTTCTATATTCTGTTGTCTGCTAATCAATTCTTATCCATCATTTGGAGAGGCTTGTTAAAACCAGATTATGATATTTAATTACATTCTTCAATTTAAACTACTCAAAAGATTCCTGAGAAAATGGCTATATAGCTGTGATCATATTAAAAAAATCTATACCTTTATTAAACTGAAAATCAGATATTTTCAGATGTTACAATTTATTCTATAATCAGTTAACTTACATTATAATTTCCTATTGTTCTCTTTATATACCAGATTTAAGAGATTTGGGCTTAGGAGAAAAAATATTTAGCATTTTAGTATTTAAATATTCTTAAAAATTCATATTATGGAATTTCTTTTTATTAAATTGCACAATTATGGTACAATCTATCATCATTTGAAACACTAACTTTCAAATTAACCCCATGGAAGTAGAATAGAGCATACTGTTCTCCTCTCTAAATCTACAAAACATACCATCAGCGTTTTCACCAAACAAAATAACCATTACATATATTTCACAGTTCAACATGAATTGCGCAATTGTTTTTATTTTTTTGGGTTAATTTCTTGGGTTGTGGAAAATCAGGGGAGTTTGGAAGCAATATAATTTTGTACTTCCAGGGTCTTTTTTTATACTTTGTTGTCATCAAAAGCTTGATGATATAAGACTACTCCCATTGTGATGTTATTATCACCTCTGTATTACAGAAATGTGACACTGATATCTTTTTACTAGAAAAGATATCAGTGTCACATGAAAAAATTGAGGTTTCAATCTATGGCAACAAACAGTTTTCTATGTTGTTTTTTGTTTGTTCGTTTCTTGTTTTTTTCTGATGCCATCTTGAGACTGAAAAGATGTTGCAGAAAAGAACTGATGGCAGACATTAACTGATGGCCTTGCTTTTACCAGAAATACCCTATAATAATAATAATAATAATAACGTTGGAAGGAACTTTGGAGGTGTTCTAGTCCAACCCCCTGCTCAGGCAGGAAACCCTATACCATTTCAGACAAATGGTTGTCCCCCAACCAATCCATTCAAGTGGACAGCAGCAATATACATCAGTGCAAAATGTACAAGAACGAATTTGTCATTGTTTGTGAAGGCATTCCTTAAATTAAAAAAATCCTTAATTTGAGGAAATAGGATATAAAATGGCATACATTGCATGCAAATTGGGGGTAGCTGCTTCTAAATATATTATGTATAAGAACGAGTGCTTAGAAAAATACTAGTTAAAGTCAAACTAAATATAAACATTAATACAAGTACTATTAGTAGTTAATATAAGTAATATTAGTAGTAAATATTTACAATATTCGTTGCATTTGTAACTCTCTTCCCTTTAAAATACCGCAGTTTAAAATAAATTTAAAACAAATATTTTGAAGATGCATACGTCAAAACCTATACAATTCACTGACAGATCAGTAAATATATGGGTCTGTGGTACATCATATATACTCTAAACTACACACTTTCATTCTCATATTCACCCATATTTAACCCTAAAATCTGTCTCTACCTCCTAAGTGAGCTTATTTTTGTGACCTACAAAAAGAGAGCTATTTTCTATTAATTTCTAACTAAATGGTTGGAAATCATGATTTGCTATAAAAAAAGTAGTGGATTAAAGCATTTATTAATTTCTGGTTTGGACTGAAAGATGGAATGAAAGAACGTAGAAAATTTATTGGGATTAAAAATGTTTATGAGTATACTTATTCTATCATTGAATCTGTTTTAAGAATTATGATGAATTATGATCTTGTTCTTGAGATACATAAATTTCCAAGCTTGAATCTCTGCTTGTTCTGCATCTATTTAAACATCTCTTCTGCCCTGCTTTATACCAAGCTGCCATTTTTAAATTCATTCATAAAGAACATTCATAAAGATGTTTGATTAAATTGTTTGTATGTTTCTTTAAACTTGCAATTAAATGTAGAGACAAAACAAAATTTTTGAAAATTTGTATTCATATTTACTATAAAGTTGACCTCAGAATAAAGAAACTTTTAAATGGAAATTAGTTATTCATGGTGGAAGAAAAACAAAATAATGACCTAGATTCTAGTGCCACAGTAGTCCTATGCAATACAGAGAATTTCAGCTTGCTTTGTTCAGTATTCTAAATAATCAAAATTGCATTTCACTAAAAGTAAAATCCAATCCTAATAAATAATGGGATGAAAATATAGCAACAAAATACAAAGATCAAATACTTTGGGGAAATTTAGAAAGCAGATTATGCTCAACCATTTCATCTTGTGTGAAGCATAATACTTAGTAACAAAAGTGAGTCTCAGAAACCAAAGTGTTTTTTGAATTGATGATCCAATTACACCAAAATAGAATATCTGTAAAGAAGAAGGATTATGGAAAATGAGAATCTTACATTTTCTTTATCAAAAATGAAAAAGGTAAGCTAGTTTTTATTCATAACAAAGAGGGGGGAAACACCTAAGCATCTGCAGTGTTTATTAAATAACTGTTTTATAATTCTTCTCACAAGAAAGGTATTTGGCAGTCTATATTATGACAGAAAAGCCAATTATAAGTACTATGAAATCTATTTTATTTCCATGGAACAAATTTGCACCTACCTAGGTACAAATGAATGAATGACAGAATGAATGAGATTTCTAAGATGCTTGAACCTGGATGGCACTTCTCAAGAATAATAGAAGTTAATGAAAAAATGAGGTATAGGGACATTGCAGGGAAAACTCAAAAAATGGACATCCATAACTTTAAAGGCTATTGCTATAGATACAAATCTAAACAGTTTCCTAATCCAAAATATCTGCCTAGAACAGTGGGCTTCCAACAGTGGGCTCCCATTCTAATTGTTCAAAATCTAGTTGATGAAACACTACATGGAATCTCAGTCAAATTTTGAATGGAATTCCTGGCAGCTGCATTTGGAAAGAAAACACCTAAGGAATTTCTAGCAAGGATGGAAAAAAGAATCTGCTGCATATGAGGAAAAAGACTATCAGATATCCACCTATTTTGTAGAGCATAATAGACCTAATAGCATAATAGACCTAATAGCATAAACTCTGAGTATATACCTCTATATAATGATTTGTTAACCCTTTCCTTCCCCTTCTCTCTCTCTCTGTCTATTTATCTATCTATCTATCTATCTATCTATCTATCTATCTATCTATCTATCATCCATTTATCCAACCATCCATCTCTATCACTTTGTATATGTATTAAGGAAAATGGTCCAAGTTCATAGGCAAGTTATTGAATTACAGAAGTAGATATGAATTAAATGCTTATTTTATACATTGCAAATTTAGATGTGCACAACCTTTTTATCTAGATAGTTGAATCTGTAATTATATTTTCTCCCACATTTTTTTAAATGTTATTTTTTTAATTATAAACAAGAAATTGTTTATGAAAAAAATGAAATAACAATTAACACAACAGTTTTTACAAATATCCCTAGTATAAAGTGCCAATTCTGCTTTAATTTGACTATTTCCTTTTTCTTACCTCTTCTCAGAGTTGTAGATTCAGATGGGATATAAATTCATTTCATTAGACTATTTTCAATGAAAAGTTATAATTTAAGGGATGCTTGGTATATCTATGTGAATTCTGTTACGAACTAGGATTATTTTCAGTTCTGTGAGAGTGAACCAGAAATTATTGAGTTATTTTAAAATTATTGGTCTTTTATTAGGATTATTAAAATCAGGGGTTTCTTGGGGGAAATTGTTCAAGAATATATAGATAAATGTATTTGTGTGTGGTGTTTTTAATCTCATGCACTTAACTACGTGATTTTTTCCCTTTTTTAAAAATCTCATTGATTGGAAAATAATACAAAAAAGATTATGTCAAAATAACAGAGTATCTATTCCTACACAAACTAGTTTTTGGAATTCAAGGTACCAGTTATAAATTATACAGTCAATGACTATATTCAGCAATATAGCTGTGGGAATGTATTATATGATCCTTTTTATGAGAAATGATGGCAACCAGGCAGAGATCAGGCTTCTACTTCAAAAGTGTTTTGTTATAAAAATATGTACAAAACAATCCGGGTCACTTTTAAACCTTATCTCTTTAGAGTCGTAAGGATTTGTCTTTCTCTATTTTAACTCAGTTCCTTTTAGTTAGATTTCTGTTTTTAACCTTGAAACTCTCTCAACTTAACATCTTTATCTATCCAAACAACCTGTTCTCACTATTCCCTGATTAACTTAACACTTTTTTTAAAAAAATATTGTACTGTTTTATAATTCAACTCTATCTTTTTATCACATTTACTGTCTGTCCTCTCTCTTCCCCCCACCCCACCCCTTTTCCCTAGAATGACTTGTCTGGCTTCTTCCAGTTTTTTTCGAGCAATCAACTGCTTGTGAGTTGATTGGACAACAGTTACTCTTTGTATGTTGATACAGCACAGTCTCTTTCAGTTTTCACTCCTTTCCCAATGGCAAAGGGTCCCTATGGGAATTGCCTTCGAGATTAATTCAAACATTAATTCAAGTGTGCAGCAGCAATCAAAAAAGCTAATACAATCCTAGGTTGTATAAACAGAGGCATAGAATCAAGATCACATGAAGTATTGCTAGTACTTACTAGGTTTTTACTAGTAAGATCATGTGTGGTCTTACTAGTAAAACCCTAGTAATACCACACCTGGAATACTGCAGCCAATTTTGGTCACCATATCACAAAAAAGATCTGGGAAAAATTCAGAGGAGAGCAACTAAGATGATCAAAGGCCTGGAGACTAAAACATACAAAGAATGGCTGCAGGACCTGGGTTTAGCTAGTCTAAAGAAAAGAAGAAATAGGGGAGACATGATAGCAATATTCCAGTATTTGAGGGGATGCCACCAAGAAGAGGGAGTCACATTATTCTCCAAAGCACCAGAGGAAAGGACTAGAAACAATGAATGGAAACTGATCAAAGAGAGAAGCAACCAAGAATTAAGGGGAAACTTCCTGACAGTGAGGACAATTAATCAGTGAAACAACTTGCCTTCCAAAATCATGGGTGCTTCATTACTGGAGATTTTTAAGAAGAGACTAGATAAACACTTGTCTGAGATGGTATAGGTTCTCCTGCTTGAGCAGGGGGCTGGATTAGAAGACGTCCAAGGTCCGTTCCAGCTCTATTCTATTCCAGTTTGCCATGGCGCTTACAAGAAATCAAATACCACATACTTCCTGTGTGAGCAACATTCAAAACATTTCTGCCTTTTATAAAATGAATAGAACTGTCCCAAGTTGTGACAGTTTACATTTACTTCCTTATTTCTTAATCTCCATGGACACGCATTATAACATCTCAAGTATTTCAAGTATTTGTATCAGCCTAGCAAAGTTTTTGTAGCTCAGCCCATATGTGCCTTACTCCTTGGTCATGATTGCAATGCAATAAAACAAACAGCTGAGAAATAAAGACAAGCTTTCACATTTTAGGCTTTTTTTTTACATGTCAGTCATCATATGACTTGATTGATCTTTTCATATAAGTAGTGATTGAATTTCTAATGACAGATTAAAATAATATTGGTTCCAGAGACCACATAATCCCACTCAATATTTTATAAAGCCTCGACTTAGGTAATAAATTTGTTTGTCTTCCTTTCATAAGTAAAGATTTGTAAGGCTATAATGGCACTACATTTTTTTTCTCCTTTACTTGGATGGCAATTGCTCCTCATATATTTAAATAATTACGTGATCCATCTCTTAAATTATCATTATTTGAAAGGAAAAATTATACTACAATTCATAAAGGAACTCCTATACTTCAGCTCATCTCTACTGTCTGCTCTTCTATACTTTATTGACGTGACAGGCACTTTGCTGCTCAGGTTCAATTGCATTTGGTTGCGTTCTCAGGAGAAGCTGTGAAGTGTTGGAGTTATGCTTCTACGTAGGTTGTGCTCATTAAAAATGGAAGGAGAAAAGGTGTGGTATGGACAGCCTTTTAAAGAAACTACCTCATTCTCCCAGGATTAGATGGATGCTTTCTGCAAGATTTTGGGTGCATTTGGTCTGAAGGTTGCTAACAAAGTGCATCCATACCACCATGCACTCCAAAAACCCCTTTTCTTCTCCCTTGAATATAAAGGGCTGTCTAATCTTAATGGCTCACTGCTTTTTTAATTAAAAAAAAAATCTGTAAGGGGAAACTATGTTGCACATAAAATATGGTCAGAATATTGTTTAACTATTGCTTCATGGCCTGGTTTCCATGGAAATAATTTTGATTGGGTGTGAGTTGTGGAAATGTTATAATTTCTTGGCTCAAAATAGACAGTCAATGGCTTCTGATTATTACCGAGGTTGTGCAAAGGTTTAAAAGGGTGCTTTGCTCTGATGAAGTTTTGAATGGAGAAACTCCTTGAAGCTGTTTTATGATCAAGACGCTTGATCCTTTTGTCTTCCCACACAAAACTCATATTGCAGGAGAAAGAAGTCATCCACTGAAGCATTGGCTGCACTGCTTCCAGGTTGAGTCCACTCCAGAGGAAGCTTCACATAGTCACTTGCTAAGCCTGCATCTTCCTCTAATGTCCTTCTTCTAGGGTGCATGGTTAAGAGAGCCCAGGCAAGTGAAAGAATAATTTATTAAACTTGTATGCCTCCCAGAGTCATTGAGAGTAAAGCAGCATGCAGTTTTAATAAATTATTATGGTTGGTTATACAGTCAGCCAGATATTTAGACTGGATATGGCATTTTTGTCCACTATTGAGTTCTTCTCAAGGACTTGCTTAATGGTATTAAAGGTACTGTTGCAGGATGTAGGCTGTTCCAAGTAAAGCTCTCTTTTGCAATTGACTAAAGGTGATTTTGTCAATGTTGATGGCATTCAAGTGGTGCTCCAGATGTTTTAGAATTGAAGCCAAAATCCTTATTCTATGTTTGTTTTCTTTTGTTACAGTTGTTCTACTTCTGTTTGCCAGGTCTTTTTGTCATGCAATTTCTCTTTTATTCTGCTGTCTCCAAGTACTGCAATATCCCACCATTCAGACTTTTTTTTTCTTATCAACAATTGTTAAGTCAAGGGTTGTTATGTGGCAGATGTCTCAGAACACTTTAGCTTCTTTATTTTTTATGACTTAGTCTATTTTATGATCCTACTAGTTCTTGCTTCAGGCAAATGGTATTTCTTGCAGTTATATTCACCAATGTTGCTACTTTGTATGCCATTATTTCTAATCAGTCTGTAAGATATTCTTGCAGCAGCTAACTAGGTTCAATTTTTTCTTCAGTTTCGTTGCAGAGATGGCATTTCCTCCCTGTTGCTGTCTTTTCTGGTTTTCTATGAATTTATTCTTAAGGCTTAGTCTTGTGCAGCCAGAATTAACCCTTCTATCTCTTTCTTCAGTTTTCCTGCCCTTAGTCATTACCAGGTTTTATTGTGCGTTTACCTATTTTCTTTGGTAAGTAGAATCTGTTAACCTTGCTGCATGGATGAAGGCAAGGATCTATTGCCATTATTTTTCTGGTCTTATTACATGCCCTTATCCCAAATCCAGTGGTAAAGTTGTCTTCAAAATTTTACAAAAGGCCAGTAGAGTATGGACAAATCTAATCTCCAGATTTCCAGAGGGTGGGACACACAACAGAAAATGTTCTCTTCCTGGAAAAAGGGAAATCAGTGGCCATTCTGAAATAACTGTGGTATCCTAAGAGGAAAGTGTGTATATGTGTGTTTTTGTTATATATTCCTCTTTTCAAGAAAAAGTAAGCAATTGTCTGACTCAGACAAAGAGAGCCACTGCGTAATATCCCTCCTAATCTAATAGGTGATATCTCATAGGTTTCTAGCGTTCAGAACACCTCTATTGTAGGTTTTTATGCAGCATGGATTATAAGTGCCCATGAGAAAGAATGTATTAAAATGGAATCATGAATCAACTGGATTTATTATATGTACAGAAAAATAGGTTTGTCTAAAAGTGGGGGAAAGAATTGCTTTTAGCTCTGTTATTTTTTTTAATCAGGGAAGAAGGCTTCAAATAATGAAACATGGCAACTGGTTTACAAACCATACTTGTTTCAGATAGTCTGTCTAATTTTCTTGTAACAGGGAAAGCCTGATCGGTTCTTGCCAGTTCTCCCCCACACCCCAGATATTGCAGATGTAAATGAATGAAGGACATGCATATAAATAAAAAGGAGAATATAGTTGCTCCATATAAGTTAGTTGGAGAGAAACAGTACTTCAGATACAAATTGTACATCACAGACTCTCTATCTTACTTTAAAAGGTTAGCCTTAAAAAGTTTTGATAAGCATAACATTTAATCATGTGTGTTCCCTTTCATAATTACATCACTTTTTTCAAATGTAATGATGATGAGGGAGCATATTCTCTATTCCAGGGGTAAACATCTGCTGCAGGGTTACAAATGTTGACAAACTGGCACATTGTGGTTTGTAATATTTTATCTGAAGAAAAAAACCTCTCTAGAGTATTAAATATTTCATGTCACACTGGAAAAGAAACCAATGTTTGGATCTAAAGAGCAATCTTACATTCCATTCAAAATCAGTTACTAAACTGGTATCCTATTGAGCTGCTGCTTCCTGATCAATGCATGAATTACTGTGAAAAACTGTGATTGATGAGGGTTTTCATTTCTAGCAAGTGGTGAAGCAGACCTGCTTCTGTTCCCACATCACTACCTTTCATAATCTCTGTTGGCAATTATTGCTGAATTGTCTGGTACAGGGTTGGGTTAGGGAAGGCATGTCAAACTCATGATGTCATGTGATGTCACGTGACATATTGCGACTTATTTCCCATTGCCAGCAATGGGTTGGGCGCGGTTTCAGTATGATGCATCCGGCCCGCGGGCCTGCAGTTTGACATACCTGGTTTAGGGGATAGGATCCTGATTTCTGTGTAGATGTTAACCCTGCAAGATAGTCTAGACAAGAAGCACAACTAACACTAGCTCTATCATTATTGTAAGTGTAGCAGGGCTGGCCAAAAGGCTTTGTGGGAGCCTGACCGGAGAGAGGGAAGTAGGAAGCTCGGACAGCTGCTGCCAGTTTGGGCGTGGCAGGCATGGATTGGGCAGAAGGAAAGAAAAGGGGAAGGAGAAAGGGGTGTGTGGTGGTGGTTGTTGTTGTCAGGGAGAGATCAGGCGAAGCTGAAGAGGAGTTTGGGGTTTTATATGATTCTTTTCATCTGAAATAGATGGAAGGAGAGAGAGAGAGAGAGAAAGTGGAGTTTTATTGCTTTCTTTCACAGGGGGATATCCTGAGCGAAGGGAAGACTGAGAGTGAGAAGACGGAAGGCTTGGTGGGGTTTTAAATTCAGGTTTTAACTAGAAAGTAAGGGGGGATTTGGCATAGAGAGACCTGGGACTACGAGTGCCGACAGAAGAGAAGGAGAGGCTGGTTGCTACTGCTTTGGAGACCAGCGGCCATCCAAACTTTGATCATTATCACCTGTGCAAGCTGTAGACATTGTGAACAGGGAAAAGAGGATAATACAACCAGGAGAAGTGGTGTGTTTGAGGGCTTCTGTTAGATTAGATTGGGAACAACCTGGCCTGTATCTTATTCTTGAACCCAGTCCCAAGGGATGGAGCAGTGGAGTGGAACTAATTCCAGAGGTAGTCTCCATGTAGGTTTTACAGCAGGCAAAAGGGTGGATCTCGGTTGGGGTATAGAATATCACGAGCCTCCCTGTATAGCTGAGGGATCGGATGTTGTTGGAGCAAGTGAGCCCAGCTACCCAGATTGGGTCTCTGGATGATAGGGGAAAGACTGAGGGGGAGGTTTCGATGGATCAGTTCTATCCCAAGAATACACAGCTTTCTCCTGAGTGGCGGGAGAGGGCGAGAGATCAGCTTTGGAAGTGGAAACGTTTATTTTTGAGACATGATTTTGATGTGGGCTATGCTAGGAGTGTCCAGCATGTAATCTGACTGAAGGAGGATAAGCCCTTCAGGGAGAGATCTTGGAGGATTCCCTTAAGTGATCTAGATGATCTTAGAGAGCATCTAGCAGAGCTGAAAAATACTGGGGTCATTAGGGAATCCCAAAGTCCTTATGCTTCCCCTATAGTGGTGGTCTGGAAGAAGAATGGGTCCCTGAGAATGTGTATAGACTACCACACTCTTAACCGGAGGACTATCCCCTATCAGTATACAACTCCTTGGAAAGAGGATGCTCTGCAGTGTGTCAACGCTGCTAACATTGGATATACCTGAAAGTAGGTGAAATATGGTCATCTGGACTGTGATAGATCTGTTTTCAAAGCAGGCTCACTTTATAGCCTGCAAAGGACTCCCGTCCACCCAACGACTAACCAAGATGTTCCTGAAACACTTCTACAGACAGCATGGTGCACCAAAATGAATAATCTCTGACAGGGGGTGCAGTTTACAGCTATGTTTTGAAGGAGTTTTCTCAAACTAATTGGCTCATCTCAAGGACTATCATCGGCCTTTCACCTGTCTACCAATGGGGCGGATGAATCTGTGAACTCAATGGTGGAGCAGTATCTCCAATGCTATGTGAATTTTCAACAAATGAACTGGACTGACTCCTTCCTTTCGCAGAGGTGGCTTACAATAACTCTGTTCACAGCAACACTGGCTTCACGCCTTTTAAAGTGGCCACAGGAAAAGAGTTCATCCTGGTACCCAAATACCCCCAAGCACCCTCCACTTCCCAGACTCTTGATCAGTGGGTGAGGGGGTGGGAAGAAGTTTGGAAAACCATGAAAACTGCTTTGAAAAAGGCTTCCGAGACATACAAAAAACAGGCAGATAAAAAAGGGCTCCTCAAAGTTGGGTAAAAGGTTTATCTGTCAACTAAATATTTATGGCTTAAGTTATCTAGTAAGAAGTTAGGACCAAAGTACTTAGGATCCTTCCCCATTGTAAAGATCATTAACCTGGTCATGGTGGAATTAAAACTTCCTAGGCTCTTAAGAAAAGTTCACCTGTTTTCCATTGTAACCTGTTGAAACCTTTTCGGGGTTCCACCTTAAGACCTCCCCCTAAGAAGGCACCCAGACCTCTCGTAGTGGCAGGACAGACTCACTATGAAGTAAAGTGTATTCTTGATTCTAGAATTTTTAAGGGGAAATTGCAGTACTTAGTGCAATGGAAGGGATATCCATTGTCTGAGGCCACCTGGGTGAAATCTAGTGATATAAAAGTTGACAGACTCATTAATAGGTTCTATAAGAAACATCCTAATAAACTAAGAGGCAACCCCTAACCTATGCTTTTGTTTACATTACAGGATTTGTCTTTTTTGTAAGGGGGGCTGGATGTCAATCCTACTAACATCGGATGTTCTTGCTTTGACAACAGATGGAAATGTAGCCATCTTTTCTCTTTTGCTTTTAGAGTTAGTTGATGCTGGGAGGGGGGATGTGGATGAGAGTCCTGCTAGTCATAACAATAATAACTCAGCCGTGGGAATCCAAGGTTATTGAGCCCAGAGCTGTTAAAGATTTGGCGGGCTGGATTGCTGGGGAGAAAGCACGCACTTCAAGCTAATTGGGGAATGTGATTTATGACAATTAATTGGAGGAGGGAATTGTGTTTTGCTACTTTGTGCCCAGGGGAGGGGAATTCAGTTTTTGGCTTCAACTATGTAGTGCTGATACTTTGTTTCTCGAATAAAAGATTCTTTAAGGTAAACTTCCTTTTATGCTGGCTACTACTTGCATGCCAAATATTTCTTTTAACGTATTTTTATTGCCACTTCAAATAGTAAGAAGGGAGAAATGTTTCCAATTATTTTATACCTTAATCCATATCTGCAACCTAGTAGAATCCATTTTATATATTCATTTATTTGCTTTGCAGTGCCTGTGTATCATCTACCCTCAAAGGCAAAGGAGAATAAATATCAGTATAGAAGTTTTTTTTTTAAAGCAGAAGCTGCTTAACATAAGCCGAAAATGGCTTGGTTTTTTTTCTCATAATGATTAAAGAAAAAAAAGCTCTGTTCTCTAGTGCATTTGAGTACCTTCATTCTGACTAAAAACCCCTTGAGTATTAAACCTATTTCCCCTTGTTTTCTTGTCCGCCTAGGACAGGAAGAATAAAAGAAAGAAAACAACAAAGATGGCTATGAAACAATCCACTTCAGGTCTTATCAGGTTATAACTACCTGAAGGCTAGCAGCATATTTCATTAAATATTCCTGTAATTTTGAGTTTAAAATGAAGCTATTTTATAGTGTAGGAAATACCTACCGAACCAGTGTGATACTGTATGTGTTCAAGGGGAAATGTTGCAGCAACAATTAGTTAGGGCTGTTCTTTTTTGTAGCACTCAGTCTGAAGACAAGAACAAACTAAATGTAGGAAGGAAAGAAAAAGACTGCACACATTTAGGCTCAACCGCTTTTGCTTTAATTGCTACTGACCAAGGATGGAAATCTAGCATGAAGACTAGTAGCTCTCTATTCTGATAGTACATGAAGAAGACTCATTGTTTGCTGTTCATTACCAAACATGGCACCAAAGTTAAGAAGGTACCTAGTCCTAATCCATAAATAATACTCTTCAGGGAGTATTTATGCCTGATCTCTCTATTGCTTCATTGCCTTACTGAATCTGTTGAAAGTTCTATAGCAGTGATGGCGAACCTATGGCATGGGTGCCAGAAGTGGCACTTGGAGCCTTCTCTGTGGGCACACGTGCCGTTGCCCCAGCCTTACTTCTGCTTGCAACCCCCTCCTCACGAGCAGCGCCCCTGGAGGACAGTCACCCCCAAGCATGGCCCATGCGGAGCAGCGCAGCCAAGGACATGGCAGCCAGGCAGCATAGACAAGACTTTGCCCTCACGCCCTATCACGCACACTTGATGCTGCAGGGTGCAGGCAGAGAGCGTGGCTGCCATGGTGCTGCTGGGCTGGCTGGGCGATCTGCGGCGGGCCCTGGAGGCGATAAGTGG
>JANHFS010000286.1:124391-135871 GCA_032467975.1 Trimeresurus albolabris | reverse complement strand
AGGAATTCCTGCCTGACGTGGAGGAGAAGAATTTTCTATTTCTCCAAGAATGTGGCAGATGGAGAGGGGTCATGATACACTGCTACTAGATAGCCAGAAATAGCATTGATTTGCTCATGGTGACTGTAGCACATTTTCTGCCTTTGAAAACCATGTCAGTGAAGACAATTGCAGGCCAGTTTCAAACTGCTTTGCAGAGATTATGGAATGAAAATGGGATGTGTGAAAATACCCATATAAAAGAGTCCTGATCCAATGAAGACTTTGAAATAAAAAGGAGAGACAAAGTCAAATTTCTGTCCTCTTCAAACACTATAGGATTTGTGGAGAATTACAAGAGATTGCAAAGGAATGGAGAAACTAGCAAATAACTCCGCTTCCTTTCATCAGTCATTGGGGAGATGCTCTGAGTGAACTATTAATTAGAATCCAAGTCACAGGCTCCATTCTCAAAAGAATTTGGGCTGAATACCAGTCATAGAAAAAAAATTGCTGCATAGCAATCCTCATTCAGTTTGATGAAATATAATTTGCATTGCAAATTTTACCCAAGGAGAAAAGAATGTCAGAGGTTGAAGTGTAGTATTTGTTTACTAAGTGCGAGATAACCAATGAGTATATGGGAATGGCCTGTTTGCCACTGTAGAAATAATTTGGCTGACCCCTTCTTGACTTTCCATTCTTCACTTAAACTTCAAGTTGTGAAATGAAGGGACTTCATCCTCATTAGGCTGTTTTTTTTTTTTTGCAGCAATAGTTTTATAAATCACCTTTAAGGGGGTGTTCAAGCTTGAGAAATAGTTGGAGAATGTCTTCTTCCCCTGAAAAAATATTCAGAACTTTTCTGCCCAATTTCCTTTCCCTCAGATTGGATGGGTAACTTCAAAAGATCATTCCTTCTGCAAATGTGTTGAATTATAACCCATTTTAACATTTCAGTTAGCACAGCAATAATTTGGCGGTTGAGCTCAATAGACTTGGAGAGCAGTAGTTGGAGATGGAGAAGAGTAATACAGCCTTTGAACTGATCTATTAATGCATTTCTTTTATGTTCTTCATAAATGATCCATCATTTTGCACTTCTTCAATTCTATTTGATTAGTTTCACCATTTTACCTGATTAGTATTATCATTTCAGGCAGCCCAATCTCCAATCTACAAGATCAGGAATACCATAGAAGCTAATGCTCTTCCACTTAATGAAAGGTTCCGATAACCCAAAGATAACATCAGTCTGGCATTTCGGTACTACATTTGGTACCAGTAGTTATGCTTTCCAACAGGAAATAATAAGTCTGCTGAGGAGCTTAAAAGATTTATAATCAACCATGTTGACCCAATAGACCCAAAATGCTATCAGTGAGGTAAAAACAGTCATGGGGAAGGAATGGAGTTTCTTATATGTCCCATCTTCCTGATGAGGATTTAATGCTAGTATGAAAGCGGTGAAGTCTCCTTTGAGTTTGACAACTTATGGCTTCATGGAAATGTCTATCACGTATTTGTCATACTGTCTTGCCTGTTTTTCTTTCTAATTTCTTAGTCTAGTCTTTTTCTAATGCTGTAGATTTTCAAGAGATCTCCACTCATGTACTAACATATTCTGACCTTATTTCATTTATTTTTTTTTGTTTTGTTTTGAGGTCTACCAAGATTCATTAGATGTTGCCACCTATAACTAATAACCTGGCTTGTGTGGATTAACAAAATTAATTATGGGATCCCTGAAATTTGATCTGAATAAATTTCATTGGAATATTTAAATATTCTTCTAAGCTAGCAGGTATACATTTTCTGCTTATTTTGGACATTATTTAAGTCACTCTTTTGAAGTGAGTATATTTTAGCTCTCTGTAAAAACACATATTCTAATTTTGTTGTTGCTGTTTATTTTTAAGATCCAGTATAGTTATTTGATAGGAACATACTGTATTTTTCTCCCAAAATGACAATATGCTTAAAAATGAAGGTATAAATAATACCTAAATATTTTGAAGGTATAAATAATAAATCTAGTAATAGCAGCTTCCAGGATCACATCTTTCTTTAGAGCCTGAAAACTATTAAAGCAATAGTTTAAACCAATTAAGCCAGTTTATTTCTAGCCAATGTATTCCATCACATGATTTAGGGATCAAAAATTCAGTTTTCTGAGAAAAATGTGAGCTGTCCAAAAGTCACTGCATAGAAAGGAAACAAGTTTATGGATCATAGCTTGAGGCATACTATCTCGCTAACTTTTTTCTTTCTAAAGCTATAATGTTGTGACTTCATCCATTCATCCTGTGCCTATATATTTTACTTCTTGGATGTTAGATTGATCTCTAGTGTATTACCAGAAATGGATTCAAATCTGTTCAGGAAATGGACCATTTGTATAAAATCTTTCACAGAAGGAGAAAACCAGGATCAACATACCAACAACTAATTGATAGGAGAATGGGGAGATTAATATGTTTCTAATCCTAGACAATCAAAGAATCAAATTCCTTTTAATAATAGTAATGTCTAGTGTGTTGTGGTCCAGGCTTGATGAATCTGAATTTTACAATCCCATAACATTTTTGCTACCATTTTTCAATGATGCTATCTGTGACTTCATGCTTCTTGTTGATTATCAATTCATACTTTTTGCATAAATGCCAGTTTAACAACTTCTGTTCATGCTTTTTTGGGGTGTGATGGTATTAAGTCTGTATGATTCTGCTGTATCTAGGTATTTTATGTCTGACAATTTGATCTGATGTGTGTGTATAATTAAAATATTTTGCATAACAAGAAAAACTGATGGCAGGTGGACCACGGCAGTCCTAGAATGGATCCCACTTGATAAAAAGCGTCCATGAAAGAGACCTAAAACAAGATGGATTGACGACATAAGCAAGTATTGTGGGACATTCAAAGAAAAATGTATAGTAAATATAAAAATGGAAAACAGCAATAAAGGAAAAAGATAAAGAAAATAAGAGACATAGCAAAGAAAACAAAAGAACAGAAAACACGAAAAGAAATATAAGGAAATGTTTTCTGATTTTTTTTCTCAGCAGTTATACAAAGAATTCTAATCAAGTGCTCTTTCTAAGATGACACTGTAATTCTCTCTCAATAACTTATTTTTTCTAAATATCAAAATCAAAAGTCACAAAATTATTTTTATGCAAAAAAAAATCCATAAGGGTTTTCCAGTCATTGACGAATGTCCATAATGACTTTTTATTATTCAAATAAGTCAATTTCCATCTGAGCAAGTTCTGTCAGTTTCACCCATGGTTGATCCATTTTGGGTAGTGCTGAATCTTTCCATCTTTGTACATACAATAATTTCACCACAGTAATCATACGTTCAAATAATCTTTCGTGGTTCTTTTTTAATCCTTCAGTTCTAAAAGAAAGCTTGTGGCTTCAATTGAATAGTAATTTTTAAAGTCCTCTTTATCAATATGTGTGCATTTGAATCCAAATTTTGTAGCTTCCCCCCCCCATGTTTACCAAAGCATAGCAGAGTGGCTTATGCTAATCAGATTTCCAACATACATCTGGAATACCTTTATACTTTCTAAATAATTTCTGTGGGGTCATGTACCAAGCATATATAATTTTATAAACATTATTTTAAAGATCATAACATAATGTAAATTTCAACTCTTCTCATTGAACCATCTGTATATTATAACCAAAATTCTTAGTTCACTTTATCATACATTCTTTAACCTGATCTTCTATTTCCATTTCCTTTTGGCAATTGCTGGTTCATCATCTGTACACAATTGCACTTCAAGATCACACAAGTATTAGTACCTCTTTATAAAGCCTTAGTAAGGCCACATATGGAATACTGCATCCAGTTTTGGTCACCACTTTATGTAGACACTTTGGAAAAAGTGCAAAGAAGAACAACTAAGATGATTAAAGGCCTGGAGATGAAAACATATGAAGAACAGTTGCAGGATTTGGGAATGCCCAGTCTAGAGAAAAGAAGGACTAGGGGGGACATGATAGCAGTATTCCAGTATTTGAGGGACTGCCACAAAGAAGAGGGGGTCACATTATTCTCCAAAGCACCAGAAGACAAGACAAGAAATAACGGTTGGAAACTGATCAAGGAGAGAAGCACCCTGGAATTAAGAAGAAACTTCCTAACAGTGAGGACAATTAATCAGTGGAACAGCTTGCCTTCACACATTATGGATGCTTCATCACTTGAGGTTTTTAAGAAGAGACTGGACAGCAACCTGCCTGAAATGATACTGAGTCTCCTGCTTGAGCAGGGGGCTGGACTAGAAGATCTGCAAGGTCCCTTCCAGCTCTATTCTGATGGAAATTGATTGATTAACCATATTTCTTTGTCTGTTTTTCCCTTTCTGTAAAATGCTTTTTTGATGAGAGGTGTTTTTCAGGTACAGCTTTGGTTTATATCTTCTCTATCTTTTCAATTGTAAGATATATCATTCTGCAAATGGCCATAAATGCAGGCTGGTTTCCAAGCCTCCAAAATGCAATCATGTGACCATGTGGGCAAGGGGCAGCTGTGGGATCTTTAAATCTGGGTTCATAGTAACCTTGAACTGTCACTAAATATAAAAGCTTATTTTATTTATTTCTATAACTTTATTAAGATTATGTTTTAAAAAAAATACTTTAATTTCTTTTTGTAATCATCCACTACTTTCTTTTTTTTGCAACAACATCTCATTCAATTTCCATATTAAAGAGCCATTTTTATTTTAAAAAATTGAAATCACTGGGTTGTGGTCTGAGAAAGTCTTTGCTAATATCTCCATTTCATGAACACTAGTAGCTGAAGTCTTAGAGATCTAAATCATATCAATATATCAAGCAACCTGGAATTAAGGAGAACGTTCCTAACAGTAAGGACAATTAACCAATGGAACAGCTTGCCTTCAGAAATTGTGGGTGCTCCATCATTGGAGGTTTTTAAGAAGAGACTGGACAGTCACTTGTCTGAAATGGTATAGGTTCTCATGCTTGAGTGGGGGGCTGGACTAGAAGACCTCCAAGGTACCTTCCAGCTCTATTTTATTCTTTTCTAATTCATTCTCCTTAAGCATTAACTTTTCCTCCCATGCTTTCATTATTACTTTTGTATAACCTTGCACATTCGATTAAGACTAAAAATAATAGGCAAATAAGTTATTGGTTAATAGTTTGGGGACGTGGTTCCTTTCTCTTTTGTTGTTAAAAATGTTCCTCCAGCTAACAAATGAACAGTGTTCATTTTTAACAAAGAAAAAAAAAGGAACCAGTGTTAATTTGTTCTGTTTTTTAGTGCAATGGCTAAATTTGCATAGAATGCAGGTTGGTTGTTTTGAAATATAAGCTCGAAACCATGCAACTCATCAATCCCAGGTTTCTTCTAGTAGTTGGTTTACTTTGACTCTTCTGAACTTTTTCTTCTATGGTGGTGAAGTTTTCCATAGTTTTTCTTTTTAATTCTTTTTCCCCCCTGTATATAAATCCATTATGTCCTCTTAGTTTCTATGGGGTGATCCCTCACTCCTCTTTTAGAATGCACAATTCTTCATTAGAAATCAACTCTCAATGCCGATGTTTTCTAAACTGTAAATATTTGCTTGTGTGGGCTTATGCTAGTATTATACCATTTGTTTATTCCTGACAATGTCACAATCCTCAGTTTTAGTTTTTCTTGAATATTGGTTTGATCCCAATGCTCATTTTTTAAAAGTCTAGTTTTGTTGTTAATTTTCTTTATGTTCTTAGTTTTAGGTCTGCAAATTCCTCATATCGATGTGCAGTTTTTTTTCCCATTTCCAATTCTAAGTGACTTTTCCGCTTAGGTTTACCTTGAGTTACCTTTGTCCTTATTTTTATATTCAGTTCTTTGGTGATGACATAACCAATGTGATACATTAGTGGTTTGTTTCAACAACACTGATGCCGAAATGAGTGCTTTGTATATGTTCTGAAGAATTGTCAATGATACTTTCCTATCTGTTTGCTTTAAGGCATGTAGTCTCATTCTTCCTATCAATTCTATTCACTTTTTAATGACTTTTCAGTCAATTCTTTTTTACTATCAGTTTGGTCTGGTTGTTTATCTCCATAAATTGCTGCACTTTCTTGCTAAGAAGATAATTTTCTCACAAATCTTGACTCTCCTTTTCTATTTCCACTTGACAGTTTGAAAAGGCTTCTGTCATGCATTTCTAGCTGTGCAGATTTTTCCAATTGCTCATTCAATTCATGTTCCAATGCTTTTAATTAAGCTTCTGTGAAGAATTAGTGTTTTAGTATGAAAACAGGACATTATGAATATTGGTCCATAAACCTTTGTTCAGTAATGGATGAATCTTTAATTTTTCCCCCAAATCTTCTATTTTTAAAATTGAGGGATTGGATTCAAAATAGCATTAAATAATTATCCTATTTTTAGCAGCAGACCTGGATTTTTATTTTTGTTTGTCTTCTAGTCACTTTGCAATTCTATGCCTTTTTTTTAAAATCCCACTTTTATTATTTTATAAGTAACTCAAGGTGATGAACATAGAGTGACTGACCTAAAGTCATCAAGCTTGCATTCATGTCTAAGGCAGGATTAGAACTCATAGTCTCCTGGTTCCTAGGCTAACAGTTTAACCATTGCACCAAACTTAGGATGGTCAAGGTGCTTTGCCATCTAGCTGAGAGAATAAAGTCCTGTAGCTTATTTGTTACTGGAAGCTCAGAAGTCATAGTATCAAGGAGCTGTGGTGATGCAGTGGTTAGAATACAGTATTGCAGGTTAACTCTGCCCACAGCCAAGAATTCGATCCTGATGAGGACCCAGATTGTTGGAAGCAATATGCCAGTATTTGTAAACTGCTCAGAGAGTATATAAGTGGTATATAAGTCTAAGTGCTATTGCTATCAAATGTGATCCTTGTTGTCTCAAGTGACAACTGATCCAGTATGGAAATTTGATTATTCATCATTGCAAATGACTTGTGAGCTGTAATTAGTCCAGACATTCATTTGAAACTTTTTTTTTTTGGATTGAATAATGTCTGTGATAGATCAACATAGTACTGAACATCATTGGACTATATAACCGCATCATGACAGAATGCGATGTCATATTACGGTGAGTGTTATTATTATTTATTTAGAAGGCAAATATTAAGTAGATATTTCAAAGGGGTATTGAGTCAGAGAATCCAAGAGTGGGATGCTACCTTAGATATCTCCGGTCCAATCCTTGTTCAGTGCAGGATCTATTATACCATCTTTACCCGAAGACCTCTAGTGAAGGAGAACTCACTATACCATGTGGCTGATACACTCATATTTCTCTGGCTGGCAGCTGATCAGTAAGGAAACAAGTTTTCCCAGATCTATTCTTGTTCAATTAGCTTCCTTTTATGTTCTGTCTTTTTTATAATTTTCCGTGCAAAATTCTAAGTTCATTCTTGAAGCACTGCATGTACTCGCAGCTTTGTTTGTTCAACGGTTCCCCTTCATTTATGTTACGGGGTTTTTTTTGGGGGGGGTTGGTTTTTTCTTTTTTTAGCTTTTTCATAACTATTGATACTCAGGAAGCAATGGCTAGACTTGGACCACTTTAGTGTATGATGCTATTATACTTTAGCATCACTGTTACTTAGCATCTGTGCCAGTCTGGACAATCCTGATAATTATGTATTTGATATATTTCACTTTTGTGTTGATTCTAGGCAGTTTATAATAAAAAATTAAAATTAAAATTAAAATACATGAAATACACAATATAATAAACCAATAGAAACATATAGCAGTCAGGCATAATCTAACGAATCATCGATGCAATCAGAAGATAGGCTCTAATCCATGCCCAGGGCCCCAGGATTGGGCACAAAGTCAGGTTTTCAAGGCCTTACAAAAGGCCACCAATGATAAGGACAACCAGGGGGTTGATGTTCAAAAGGTGGCTCTCCTTCTTGACCTTGCTAACTGATACTCCCTAGCCCATGGTACCTAGAGCATGCCTTCCCTCTCAGTTCAGATAACATGTATAGAAACAATTTGGGAGAGACAGTCCTGTAAGGTTACACTATATATCTTTTAAAACTCCCACACTGAGCTTTCCCTGCAATGTTCCTGAACAGCAGTAGTTCACTTGGAATCAGGCAACTTGTTGGCTGGCATGGTTCTGCTTTTATTGTAAGAACTCCCCAGATAGTCTTCTAGTCAGGGATATAATTATATGGTATCCATTAAAAATGCTTAAGATTTAATGAGGGGCCTTGCTCCTGTTTCAACATAGGTCCTCTATGTGAAGTGGGCATAAGCTGAATGTGAAATTAAAATGGAACCTCTTGATGCTAATGATCCAGAAAGTGGAGAAAGATAGAGTAAAAAATAATCTGTTTCTTTTATTCCAGCCTCTGTGGTGAATTATGGAATCCATATGGTATTTTACAGTATGCAAAAGTATATAGGGAACAAGCTAACACCATGCTTACTCTAACTGTCCAGTATAATATGGAGGCAATGATATTATATTCTCTTGCAGGAATTCTCCAGGTATTTAGTGCAAAAATGATCTCCTTATAATCATGAAGTCCATCTTTAATTCACCTTAGCTTTTCTTGAATTATTCTTCAGCCTTAGCACACCATCTTAAACAAATTTTCTTGTATCCTTCAGTGACTACAATCAGGAAATGAGACAAACACAAACTAAATAACTAGAAAGAATATTAAAAGCTTGACACATTGACACACTTTGAGAAACCACTAACATCAGTATTAGATAGTTGCCTCCAAAGAGTAAATTTTCTATATTAAGGTTTTTGTATTCTTAACTCCTGCTGAAAGGAAAAGCCATGTATAAGGGTATGTGGTGATGATAGATTATATAAATCTTTATAATGTTACACGAAGGAGTTAAATTCCAAATATATTGCCCTTTAAACTCTTTGTAAACTTTGTAAAGAAAGATTCATTCTAGACTTGACATCAAGTCTTAGAAGTGGTCCTTTTGAATATCCCACATGCCATAGAGATTAGTCATCCCTTCTGGCCAAAAGATATGAAGACGAGGACAATATCAGTGGATCCCCGAGTGAGTTGAGTCTAAGCTGGCAAAATATTCTGATGAAATAGTATGGGATGGTATCCATAAATCCCTTCTGGGAGGGGATTTAGAATATAAAATTTAATGAATGCTTAGCTGTACTGGCGTGAACGCCTCACTATCATAATGTGGAATAATTAGAGGAATCAAGATGCAGTCCCTGACTTAATTATACTTCAGAGCACTGTGTGAGGAGCAATAAATTTATAGAAAAATAAGAGTGGAAAGGATTTAGTCTAGGCTGAATTGCATATTGATTCAGAGGATAGCAAGCAAACATACACATGCATAAACATATAGAGACACTTGTAATTAATTGCCAAACGGGTTGTAAATATTGTAAAATAAGGCCTTATTTCTAATGCATTTAGATATACATGAAATGTTAACATGCATGCCAATGAGAACATGGATTCTTCCTCTGCTTTATAAAGATTGAATTGAATAATTAATGGTAATGAATTCTCAAAAGTTGGTTAAAAAATGAAATTTACACATTAATGCTTACAATTGTTTCAGTCTTAAATGCCCTGCCTCATTTAGGAGCACAATTTCATAAGGTTCTCCCAGTAGCTAGAAGTAGAATTTGGAAGAGATCTTTGGTGCAGAGTCCATGGGGCAAAAATAAAAACTTGGTTTCATCAGTGCAAATTGTTCTGTGCTTCGGTATATTTATACTGACCTGGAATGCATTGGATCTAAATAATTTCTAAGGATGATTTGGACTAGATTTTCATTTTATCAAAGCTAATTTTATGGGTTTGATTGGTAATTCTGCTTTTCAACAACCTTTTAGTTTTGATCTATTTCTTCAGAATGCTGCTGAAAGATCATAAAATCATGAAAGAAATTTCAGAGGTCACTTTACCTAACTCTTTGACCGGGGCAATTTCTGCTATAGCATTTTGGACAGAACCAGCACAAGCCACTTTATTAGTCAATTACTCCATTGGTTGACAACACTTATTGTAAGAAAATTCTTCCTAATATCTCTTCTGAATTTACTTTCCCGTGTTTTCAAGTTATTGATTCTCCCTGGTCTCCACAGTCTACTCCCTCTTCTATATGACAGTTCAATAGATATCTGAAGCCTGCTTCTTTTCTGCAAGCTATTCCTACTTGCTTCTTCAATTTGTTCCTCATAGGACTTGCTTTCTAGTCCTTTAGCCCTCTTTTGAATTTATTCCAGATTCTCAATGTCTTGTTTACATTATGGTATACAGATTTAGATACAATATTACAAATGAGGACTGACCAAGAAAGACTACAGTAGAACAAATCAGCATTTTCCTTTACAGCAATTATCTTGTACTGCATTGCAGTAGTGGGAAGCTATAAGTGGTGGGAAGGGAAGGAAAGTTACTTGAACTTTGGCATAATTCCCATTTTGGACTTCTTAATTGCCAGTATTTATTTATTTGTTTGTTTAGTTTGTTTGCCAGCCATCTTCTTGCACGGTTACTCTGGGAAGCTTACAAGATTAAAAGCAATAGAACTGTATTTGTGTGTGTGTGTGTGTGTGTTCTGTATTTGTGTATCTCTATGTATGTCTGTGTCTTTTTGTATATGTTTCTCTTGTCTCTATGTATGTCTCTGTATGCATCTCTCTCGCTCTCTATGTGTGTAATAAAAATACACACTCTCGCTCTCTATGTGTATAATTAAAATTATGGTAAAAAGATCGGAAGGGAGGGAACAGGATGGTAGGATCTTCTAGTAGTCCATTAATAACACAGCCGAAGAAGCTTCTTGGAAGAGAAAGAAACATCTTCAAAGAAAAGCAAGAAACTCCAGTTGCCTCTTGAAAAAGCACCTTTGGGACAACAGAATGGGACGTTTAGGCCCCAAATCTTGGCTGCATCCCCTTTGCTCCCTACTACCCACTTCAGCTGATTTATAGCCAGCTTTCCTCCTTTGCTGGCCCTCCCCTGGCCATTATCCATGTCCCATGTGGCCCTGGTCCTCCACCCTTCGCCCTTCATCCCTGCATATTTGCCTAGACACCATTAGACCCAGGGCCTTTCATTGCATGGGACAAATAGCCCCCAGCCAATCAGGTGGCAGGCAGAAGCAACGGTGCTGTGTGTGATTGGCAATGGGTGGGACAACTTCAGGAGCTGTGGGGTGGGCAGTGTGCAATGCAAGATTTTTTAAAAAAAAACTGCTACAGCTACTCCACAATTCTGCACTTTCTGACCAAATGAGTTGCTGCAGAGCATAGTTCTGACAGGTTGTGCAAAGTGGGTGTGTGGTCCAAGTTATAAAAAGGTGTCGGAATGGCAAAACTGCAGCATGAAAGCATCCTACTGCTCGGATCTGCGTGGATTTGTCACCAGGATCAGAGGGGAGTGGAGAGGGGAGGGGGACTCAGATAACCACTGGGGAGTCAGACAAGCAAGAGAGTGTTGGGG
>JANHFS010000286.1:88929-111847 GCA_032467975.1 Trimeresurus albolabris | reverse complement strand
TTCTTTCTTTCTTTCTTTCTTTCTTTCTTTCTTTCTTTCTTTCTTTCTTTCTTTCTTTCTTTCTTTCTTTTTTCCTTGGTTATTTATTAATTTATGCCATTGTGTTTTTTTGGTGCTTTTTATTTTTTGTTGTTTGTTTTAAAATGTCTTACAAATAGTAAACAACTCAGAGTTGCTTGGAGTTGAGTGGCATATAAATTTAAAGAAGAAGGAGGAGGAGGAGGAGGAGGAGGAGGAGGCAGCTTCCACATTCCATATTTATATCTTATTATTTGTTTGGGAATAATTAGACTTTTGAAATTATTTTAATTTGTATGTGATGGATGTCTCTAGAAATAGAAAAAAATGTACATGTCAAAAGCAGAGGTTCTTTTAGTGGTGTTGGTAGAATTGCTACTGAAAAATTACTGTTGGGAAATATCCTCCATGATGACTTCTTAAAAAATGAGAAAACAGGGAAGTGACAGATCATCTGACACATGTTGGCTCAATCACATTGATTTCTTTGCTATTCCATAGCAAAGTATGTACAAAAATTCTTTGCAATACTTTCTCATGGATATTCATTTCCAATCTATTAAAAGAGAACCGATAAAAATAAAAATTCTGGAGATTTTCTCTGCCTGGCTGTACACAGACTACTGTATTCATGATAATTTGAAAGACTATTCAGAAATCTAGATTCAAAGGACAAAATATAATTCACAACATGCATTGACATCCATGTGTCCCCTTAAATTGAATCGACCTTTCCTCAGGTTTGCACATCAGTTTTGGCGAGTAAGAGTGAGAACTCAACAATGAAATAATTGCTTTAAGATGTTTCTGATAAGTATTACATGCACAGCCATTCACATTTTGATTCACATTTTTTCATGTGAATCCATGGAGCAACCATATTGTGTTTATGAAATTCTGAAAATGTATTCCACCAGCATTTATAACCGAGGACTTATCACTAGCATTCAAATAGAGATGAAGAAAAATCTTATCTCTAATGAGACTCAGGCTAGAATTAATCACCAGAGATGAAACTTTTCCAGAACAATCTTAGATGTTTTCTCCTTCTTACCTGATCATGAACACACTGGTCATTGTAGAAATGTATTATAAATGCAAATATACATTGAAGTACTCTCTAATAAATGAGACCAGACTTTGCAGGAACTGTAAATGTTGATATACTTGAAATGTATAAAAATGGCCCTATTAAAAGTTCTAAATATTTATGCAAGAATAAACCAGGTAGAATCTGGAACATGACTCCCAAATGAATGTGCTTAGAATTTCAGCTTTGTTCTCTCTCTTTTTTTTTAAAGAGATGATTTTCCAGTAGGCAAACTTAGTCATCAAAAGCTAATTCAAAAAGTTATTTTTTTTCAAAAGTTAAGAAACTTAAAGCAACAAAAGTGCAGGATCAATGAAGCATGAAAATAAACAATTTAATGTTCAGGAAAGTTTGCTGATGCCTAAAGCTGGCAAAGATAAAACATCGTCTTAGTAGTTCCTGAAAATTTGTTTTTAACTGAAGCTGTTATATCAGAATGTTTAGGAAGAAAAATGTCACACTCTGGAGCCCTTTCTAATCTCAGGTCATATACCTATTGATTTGTGGATCTTATGGTGTGTGGGTATATAGAATGCAAGTGATGTGCAGCAGTAATTTTGCTTTGACTAATTTTCCTAAAGGCTATAAAGGCTATCTATGTAGACAAGAATCACAATTAGCTTTAGACTAAGTTCTATAATGGTCCTTACATGTTGTTCACTATATGCCATACAATTATCTTATACTTTAGCTACAGAATGCAACTATAGCTTGCATCCTATAGGATGCAACTATAACTTGGACAGCTTACCTCTGAAGGAGAGATCATCTATCCATCTCTTTCAATAAATTAATTGGTTTTACAAATGTTAGAAAGTAGCTAGGGAGAACAAAATAAAATGGAGAAAAGAAACTTTTGTTGCTTTAGTAGGGGAGTGTTTCCATTGACTGGATATAATGGTTCTCTAATAGGAGGGTTGAATGAAAAGTAATATCTGTTACATCACCGATAGATGGCAGTTGGATGTGCCAGAATCTGGAAGCACAAGAAACAAATTTTGCTGCAACATAACAATGTTAGGCCATCCAAATGGCAGGTGTGAAGCTGGATCTCAAAGTTTTACTATGAAAGCACATCTTGATAAATAGTGCTGTTAATATTATAGAACACACATGTTAAACTCAAGGCTTGTGGGACAGATCTGGCCTGCAGTGGGTTTAGATCTGGCCTGACGGAGCACCCTGGATATGGCAAGGGGACAGCCCCTGTCACCTTGGCCTTGGCCCACCCCAGCCTGGCCTTGCACTCTGCCGGGGGCATATGTACAGGAGATGGCCAGCGCATGGGGGCTGGCAGTGCCTGGCAGCAGCTGCAGCTCATTAGTCCTATTTGCCAGTTGGCCTGTAGGATGAAAGATGGGGAGACAGGAGTGCAGGGGCAGGCACAAGCTGAGCATTGGTGGGGGTTAGCTCTGGGCTTGACTACTCTGCCATGTAGGACCAGAAAGGGGAATGCGGCACTCATGCCAGATGTGGAGCAATGGCCTGGTTTGGCCAGGCATCTGGCAATGTGAAAGCCACTCCATGGAGGAATGCGAGCCACTCCATGGAGGATGACTATGCTCTGAGCCATGCCACAGCCCAAGCAGAGAGGAAATCAGGTGTGGACCTGCCCGGAGGAGATCTGGGTGCCTGGTTAGTGTTGACAGTCCCCTGGGCTGCCTGTAGCCCTGGGCAGCAAAAGGAAAGTGCCCAGCCCAGCCCTCAAGTTTCCAGAGCACTGGGACCCTGCAGTCCAGCCCAGCCCACTTCCCCCAGGGGTTCCCTGCTGTGGTTACCTCCTCCTTGAGGCTGCTGCTGCTGTTCTCACTCTCCTTGGGGAACAATGATGCTCCTCTGGTGGACAATGCTTTGGCACTCACCCTGGTCTTGCCTTCTTCCACTAAAGACCTCCAGATCCCCCCTTCCAGCCTTGCCTGGCCCCTCACAGCTGCCCCTTGATGTGAGCAACATCAAGCTGGCATGTCCACCCAGCCATGCCCACCTGGCCCTTTGAGGGCAACTATAATCCTGATGCAGCCTTCAGTGAAATTGAATTTGACACCTCTATTTTGGAAGATGTATTAAACTGATATGATTGCTGTAATTTTATATGCATTTTGCTAAAACCTAAGTTTGCAAAGAAATGTTTAAATACAAAATAAATATGTTTTACTTCATCTATTGTCCAGGTGTGGTGCCATACAATTTTCACCTGTTCCTCAAAATTAGAGTTATACAGCACAACATCTAATAAATTTGTGCATCCAGCAGATATACATAAATACAGAGGTGGAAAGGACTTTCAAGCCTTGGTTGAAGAGGCAAAGCATGGAGTTCCTTTGTGATCTCTTAAGAAGCTTTTCCATCAGAAATATTTAGAAAATTGTGGTGATTATATGAGGAAGTAAAAATAGGCAACAGAAGAACTCATGTCAAGGGTTATTTTCCAATTTCATTTAACAGAATAATAAATTTGGAAGTTTCCTGGAAAGTCTTCTAGTCCAACCTCCTGCTTAAGTAGGACACCCTATACCATTCCAGAGAAATGGGTATCCAATCTCTTCTTTAAAACCTCCAGTGTTGAAACACCCACAATTTTTGGAGGAAAGCTATTCTACTGATTAATTGTTCTCACTGTCAGAAAAATTCTCTTTATTCTAGGTTGGATCTCTCCTTGATATGTTTTCATTCATTACTTCTTGTCCTGCCCTCAGGTGCTTTGGAAAAGAGATTGACCTCCCTCTTCTCTATGACAGCCCTTCAAATACTGGAAGATTGCTCTCATGTTGACTCTAGTTCTTCTCTTCATTAGATTAGACATACCCACTTCCTGCAATCATTCATTGTATGTTTTAGCCTCCAGTACCCTAATCATCTTTGTTGCTCTTTTCTGCACTCTTTCTAGAGTCTCAAAAAGTTATAACAATATATCTCTTTTAAACCACAGATAGTCTTTGAGATACAGCCATCATTGAACCCAGAATTACAGCTGTAAATCATGCCAGTCCTTAATCAGGCCATCATTTGATCATGCCTGATTTTGCAATCTTTTTTTGCCACAGCTGTTAAGCAAATACTGCAGTCATTTTGTGAATCCATTATTCACAATACTGGAAGTAAATGCTGGTTTCTTACAAAAAATGTCATAAATCATGCTCATGTGACTGCAAGACTCTGCAAAAAGCCATTAAAGAGGGCCAGTTGTCGAACACCCAAAATGTGTTCTGATGACTGTGTGTGTGTGTGTGTGTGTGTGTGTGTGTGTGTGTGCCATCAGAACTGTTAATCTGGGACAAACCTGTCGTAACTATGAATGGTTAATATTGGTTGACCAGTTGTTAAGTCGAGACTACCTATAAAATTATAAATGCAGAGGCATTACTTTTGATTCAACCCTTCTACTTAATCCTCCTCACTCTTTAATTTCCCAATCGCTAAACTAGCACTGGGAATTTCGTCTGATTTGAGATTATTCTAAATCTATGCTTTATCTGTTTCAGTGTACATAAACTTTAGGTATTGATCAGCTATGTTTTATGTTGGAAATAGTTCAGCCATCTCTTACAGTATACCCATTTCAGCCACTTTGGGAAACCACTATGTTACTCCTTTGTCATAATCTGTCTTTCTATATCCCCAAGTCTCCATTTCTTCAGAAAGAAGTTTCTGTTTTATTGCTTCATGCTCAGGGTAGTTTTTATGTTTTTTAAGAACCTCTCACATTTTTCATCTTACTTTATAATATCCTGGGGTTGTTTTGTTCCTGATCTAAAAAAGGGTCCATGAAAAGAATTCTCTCATGATGAATCCCTTAGGATTTAACTGAAGTCCAGGAAATTTGAGAAGTAATGGGATCTACAGATTGCTGAGCTTATAACACTATAAAAATCCATGCACCCTCACAATATTTTTCAGACTGTTTGCAACTGTATATAAGTGTGCCCAACATTTTTCTATGGGCTTGAATAAAAAAGATCAAAGAAATGTTGGAGAAATGCTAAACCTGGATGATTTGTGAAACTCCAAGACCTCATATGGTAATCAGAAATTCCCTGGCTCAGGATCACAAATACAGTTCATCTAGGATGGTGCAGTTGGTCACAAATCATGCAAGTCTGTTTTGGGACAGGTAGTTGCTCAAATGCTTATGGAAAGCTCAGGTACAACTTTTAAAACATTTAATCACCTTGAGTTCTAAATGTTTACTGCATCGTTTCCCAGTCTTACTGTGGATTAATGCTTTGACATTTTTTTTTGCTACAGCAATATTACTGTAATTTAGGAAATATGAACAACCTTACACTTCAGGTAACAGTCCTTGACTGTCTGAAGGGAGGGAGGGAGAAAGAGTACAGAAAATTAATCTTTTCAATTTGCTATTGCTATGAAATAGTGTCACTAAGTACACCACTGGAGGGGAGAACTATTCTGACATGAACATGTCTTATGAGAACATTAAAAATTGAACATTAAAAATAGAGTGCAACTACTGAACAAAATCTGATGGTATCGCTCCCCTGCTCCATTTGATCCTTCTCCACGGTGCTGCTGAAATTAGTTAAGGTAGACTAGAACAAATGTGGTCTAGCAATGCTGACTAAGCATTTAAAATCTAATTGCTCAACATATATAAATTTTCTTCCTCTCCATTTCCATCTCCCTTTCACACTTTAATTCTCTTTCTCCCTCAGGCCCTTGCCATAAGAACCTTACAATTTACATCTGGGGAAACATGGAAAAAGAAATTTGCAGGGATGAGGTTTTTTTTTTTTTGTAGGAAAAACCTGGGACTGACCTTTTCTTTGGAGAAAGGGATGAGGAAAGACATAGGTGTAGGAAAAGTGAAAGTAAAACAACCCAATGGGAGTCCTAATGCATTTCCCCTAGTTTAAAAAGCTCCCAAAATTGCTATTTTTGCACTTTACCGCTGGATTTTGGTGACAAGCTAATTCAGGGCTTCAATATATGTAAAATAAGGAGGGAAGATGTTCATACAGTCTATGGACTTTAGGTTGCCTGATAAGCAGTAGGCAAAAGTATGACAAATGTACGTCAAATTATTTTATATCTTAGCTTTGTTTCAGTTGGAGATAAGCAGTAAAACAATAAATCAGGAAAATTGAAGAGAAATTAATTAAATTTAGTTTCTCTGAATAAGTAAATATGATCAAGATTTGAAGGGGGACTCTAATTTTTGTTGTAAGAAAAATAGTGTCCCCTATGGCTATTCTGATCATGAAATGTTTGAATAGATAGAATTCATCTTTTATTTCCCTATTATATTTAATAACCTTCTTATAATTAATCTTTTAAAAAATGGTGGCACAACTCATGTTGGTACTAAAGGTACTAATATGTACCTTTATCATTCAATCACAGTAGCTTTGGAAGGTGAGTTTAACTACTAGGATGATTTTCTGGTCTATGTTCATGACATTAGAAGTGGATCAAAACCACCATCTGTATCCCAGAGGAAGGTAATTTTCAAGGTCCACATTTATAAAACTGAGGATAATATTTAAGTGGAAAAAGGGAAGTTCTCTACCTATCATCATTCAAATAGGAGGCTGAAGTGATCCCACTAATGTGCTAATGACAGAGTTTGTCATGTATTTCAGGAACAGGGCAGGATTGTTAAGCTAATTACTTCTGGACTTTGGGCAGGGAGGTCCAGAGTACAGTACCTTCATAGAAGAATGTTTCAGTTTGGTGGCAGTTTAGTCTGATTGTAATTTACAATTAAATTTTATTTTGTGATTATCTTTTAATGGGAAACCTTTAGAAGAAAAGAATGGATGGGTGGATGGAGACAAGATTAAGATAACATTGTACTCAAATACATCTGACAAAACTATCCTGTAAGAGAAATACTGTATTAACAACCCATCATTTCAAAGAATGGGATTCAAATATATAGACATTCATAGATGAGCATGCAACCCAATAGAATTTTCTATTGGAAGAAAGAAATGGTATAGAATCCCTCTTTCCCTGGAAACCCTTTCTCACTATTTCAGGCTCTGTTTCAGATATTTCTCTAATTCTCTGAAGCAGATGTTCAGGGAGTAAAAAAGAAGAGCGAACAAAAGCTGTTTCTTGTTAAAGGAGTGGAATTATCTACAACAAAGCCAGGTGCATTTAAGAAACAAAGAATTTTGCCTCCTGCGTAGCAAACATTTTCTACAATAAACAAATAGTCTTTTAGTTAGAGGCATAGAAAGCAATAAAAACAGATTTGTCAAAATCTCTTGAATGACCTTCCTAAAGCCCAGTGAACTATAATAATTCAATTTCCCAATCCATTGATTAATGTTATTATATTTACATCCCACTTGTTCCCCACGGAGCACAAAATGACATACACAGAATCTCCAGATGGCCTCCTATCTGGGACATAACATGCTTAGGAAAAAAAGGGACAGAGGGAGAAAACATTCAAGGTGTATCAAATCATGCATCACATTAAAAAAATAACATGAAAAGCATTTTCCACTTTCTTGTAAAACTACAAGCACTAGGGATCATGCAATAAAGGTGATTAGAAGGAGATTAAGAACAACAACAAAAATACATCTTAACTCATTATCCAATCAATCAGTGGAATTCGTAATTCATTACTACCTTGAATGGTTTCAAGTAAATAGATACAATTATGGAAGACAGATTTATCAAGAAATAGAAGCCTTGACTCGGTGTGCCCTCCTGAATAGGTATAGAATATCTCCAAATACCAACTGGACAACTATATCAGTTGGAAAAAGAGTGGAGTTGGATTATACCTCCTACTTATGAATACATACAAACTGTCCCCCAAACTGTTTTATAATGACAATAATATATTGGGCAATGTTATTATACAAATATACAATTATTGTCATGTGAGCAATATTACAACAGGAATGTATTTCTAAAATTTTGTTCCTGTTGTTCAGAGGAAAAAATAGTGGAAAATTTATTGGAACATACCTTAGTAAGGTTGGGAACAGGATCCATGTCTTGAAAGAATGGTAAATGCATGTGCATACCTATAAACATGCACACACAGTTGGAAACTTGTACTTGGATTATCACTGCTGGTGGTGGATTAAATTAGTTCAAGTTTCAAGAGTTCACATGTCCTGAAGCCCTTTTTATTTTTTTGAAATATTACTCTGCAAATCCCTAGAAGATGTTTAACCAATTAAAATGCACCAGCTATCTTTTTGCCTTTTATGTTCATCATCATAGCAGCTTGTTTCAAAAGCTTTACATTAATAAGTGAGATGCTAAGGATGAGATAACTAGGAACCAAAGACAAATAATATTTATTGTTATTTAAAAATGTTATGATTGAGGCAGGTCATCCTGATCTCATTGCAGGAATCACTCTGGTTTGAAAATTATAAATTACTTAATCCAAGACTCCTTTTTCTTCATCATCTTGGTATTTATATAAATAAGAAACCCCCCACCTTCTTTATTTTGGTAGCTGTGCAGTGTCATTATTTGCTGTTGATCAAAAGAAATAGAGCAGAACCAATTTTTTGAATCAAACAAGGCAGGTTGAACAATTTGGCAAATTAAACAATTTACTTGCCCTGAAATAAGAATAAATAAGTTATAATTCATGCTAAATTGACCCTATTTGGGCTTTACTCACTTTTCTACTTGTTAAATAATAAGAAATGATAATGGCCATTTAAACATCCATTATCCTAAAATAAGGAAAACAAAGAAACAACCTTCAGCATTGGCATAGCACTATCCAGAACAAACCCCAATGATGACAAAGTAACAAAATATGTCACACCAATGTCACAATTACGTACTTGTACTATAATGACCACTGCTAGTGCGTACTATAAATTGCTGTCTTTGTGTGACTTCATCAAATGCATGTCTTTTATCTCCTTTGCTCCCCCTGCTGACACCCATGCAGCCCATGTGCATAGGAATGTACACTAAACACCTTAAATATTCTTTAATAATGGAATTTTTCATTTTCTCTGAAACGCTACAAGATGAAATGGAGAGGCGTGCTTTCTATAAGGAAATCATAAAAGTTCAACCTTGATAGCAGGAAAGGCAGTATTTTATTTATATAGAACACAGGTGTCAAACTTGCCGTGTCACATGATGTGTCATGACGTAGCATGACTTTTTTCACATTGCAGGGGCTGGGCAGAGTGCAGCCTTGGCATGATGCAACTGGTCCATGGACCGGCAGTTTGACACCCCTGATATAGACCAATCGCCCCTATGATTGATTTTTGATGGTCTTACTGTTGTGATATTGTGACTTATCGAAATATCAGTGTCATTTTTTCCCATTTTTTCCCATTTATCACCAACAGAGGCAAATAGTACAAATGCTAAGACCACAGTGGGAAGGAGGAGACAAGTTACCTTTCTTTCAAGAGATGATGAATCGTGAATAAACCCTTACAATAGGTGAAAGGGATCAGAGGCCAGGCTATGTCATAATTCATTGGAAAAGGTTGCAGCTGCAATGGAATCAATAGGCCATTAAGCTTAGCCTTCTCCACTGACCAAAAACAGCAAAAGTAACAGATCACAATCTTGAAGGCAGGGATTAGGCAACCTAAATGCAAACAATGATTTATTGTTTGTACCAGATGATTTGAAGTAAAGTATTTGTCTTCTTTCATTCAGTCACATCTATATTTGTGTCATCAGCAGGGATAACATGCCTCCCGTCCGTGCCTTCCTGACTGATTCATTTGCAGTGTTTCAAACCAGTGCAAGTCTCTGGTTAATGTCCTTTAATAACCCAAACTAATTAAGGCAATTGTTTTATATATTTATTTAGAACAGACAGGATATATTAGACGTAAGTGGCTAAAATATTAACTAACAAGCTAGATTCTATGTACACATCACTTGGAATGAATCATGGTCTATTACAGGGCTCATTTGAATCCACCATCTTTGAATAAATTATAGTGAGCCAAGGCTAATTGTTGTTATCATTAGTTTCCTTCCTGATACTTACTGTGGCTTCACAGAAGGGTGGGATTCTGTTTCCTGAAGACAACACTTTTTGACTCTTTTGAACTAATTGCAATACCTTACATTACTTTTATATTTTCATGTGCAGGAGAAATAAAAGGGATTGCCATTTTGAAAAATAGGAGGAACTGCCCTTACCAGGGCTCTGATATACAGAGATTTCATTTCTACAAACAATTTTCCAGAATTTGGTAGCCTCCTGGAACTTTTTCTTCCAGAATTCCCAGTCAGAATGGCCAATGACTATCAGGAGACGTAGTTCTGCACATCCTGAGGAAGTGAGCAGATTAGAGAAGGCTATTCCAGAGTAATCTGGAATCTTCAGATGTCTTTACTAGCTATCCCAGTAGCCAAATCATTGAGAAGGTAGAAACTCACCATATCATATTCCGTACACAATGATGCTTCCACTCCCTTCCTTCAGCAACTTGGGAATAATTGCTTTAAACTTCACAATTCTATGTTCTTTTTCAAAGAGCATTACATAGTTACATAAAAAATAAAACAATTCAAGTCTTCAATTCATTTTTCCCGTCTATTTTAGAACATCAGACACCTCCAATTGATCCATTCTCAAATATCAATATAACTTTAGTCTTTCATATATAGAAATACGTACATTCAAGAAATAGATTCAATTACTGGGAAAAATGGTAGTAATCATGAAGGGTGAAAGGCCAAAACACAGTAAATTTGTGTTTTAGGTAACTGCAAATAGTCATGGCTAGGAACATGTGCATAATAGAGGAAAGATAAATCTGAATTCATTTAAGTAAGTCCAAAATAGTTGTAAAGGCAATGCCTATGGTTCCTGTTTCTGATGAAATATAAAATAATTATAGATTCCATATATTTTAATAGGAAATATTCATTTCTACATAGCTTCTGTTAATTACATGTTGAAAGTTTTCTAACAGGGAGTCCAGAATTGTTCTCCTGTGTGAAGTGACTTTGCTTATTTCAAGAGATGGCTATTTAAAAAAGAAGAAGAAATATTTCAAAATGAATTTAGATACATATGTATTCTGACTACTTTTGATACATCCTACTTTACCAGCAACTGATCAGTTATCATTTATCTTTGCAAAACTAGAGGCAGAATTGTAAAAGGCATTTATCTGACTTAAAATAAAAAATGGTTCATTGGTACATAGTTTTGTAGATTTCATGTACTAAATTATAAGGGTCTTTAATCTATAGTGGCAGTATCTTTGTACTACCAGTTTATCCGAAAATCATTTTTCTTAGGCCCATTTTTTATCTTATTGTTTTCTTGGTTTGAGGCCTCATGATTGCTTTGCATTATCATTCTAACTGTGGTGCCCTCAAGTAAGCTTTTGGTCTTGTAAATTACACTTAAATGGACCAAAGCAAATTCGTGATTGAGAACCTGAGAATCTGAACAAAAATGGATCTGGCAGAGGCACCTTTGTTTAAAAGAGAATGTAGCTCAAACACATTATTTCCTATCCTTATTGAATGTTCACATAAGTTCAATAGAAGCCACACACAAGATGAAGTGAGTCCTGATACAATTCAAAATGCTGCTTCAAATCACTGACCCATTTTGACTTTCTGAATAGGAGAATTAGTTCAGAAGTGCCTAGTTCAACTTGACAATTGATTTAACCTTTCAGAATAAATCTTAAAAGTAAACCCTTTTAGATACTTGATTGAATTGGCTTAGAATCAAATTTCCAAACCGAAGCTTCATCTCATTGAGTATAAAATGACAATAACAAAAGATAATTTGAATTAAAGAAACACCTTCCACACCACTTCCAATTACCAATTTATTGCATTTTACTAGACTTTCCTTTTAAACACATCTGTTGCTTTACAATGTATCTGCCTTCATATTCAGCAGTCTAGAACTGTGCAGTTTTATATTATCCTTTGACTCCAATTAAGATTTGAACAACATCTGTTTAACTATTATTTTTCTATTTCTATTTCTGGACAATAGAAATACCTTTTTATTTTTTGTAAATATTAAATTTTATGAGAAATTCTGAAAATGGACACAGATTTTACCTGTGGGAAACCAATATTTATTCTTCTTTGTTTAAATGTTGGCATGACTTCCTGCTTTCAGTATTGTTTCTTTTTATTTATCATATTATTATTACAATTTTGATAAATGAAAGTAACTCCCAATCAAAAATTGCTTATGTGGGCAGCTTCCCTGATAAAAGTTTATTGTATTGTATTATCAGTGTTGTTCATACTCATTTCATAGACAAAAACATCACTCATAGAAGTATGTATCAAACTTTATTTCAAAGAGCCAATGTAAATTCTTTCAAGCAAATAAAAATTATATTTCTGACAAGGATACATTTCTATTCTGCTTCTGTTTCCCTCTTTTTTCAATGGGAAACAATTCAGAAAAGAGTAGTGTTCCTTTGTTTTACCAAATCAAGGAACTGATTTGGTCATCTTAGCTGCACCAGTGGTCATTTGTAAAAACATTTTAATGAAGGATGATAATGCTGTGTCCAGGGGGACATTTTAAGTATTAAGATCAACCATGTAATAAAAATATCATTAAAAAGCAACCTATTAGTCAGGAACATCTACTTTTAAACAGTTCCACACTACTTTTTAATTTTGATCAAACACACACACACACACACACACACAGAGAGAGAGAGAGAGAGAGAGAGACAGAGACAGAGACAGAGACAGAGACAGAGACAGAGACAGAGACAGAGACAGAGACACAAACTCATCCACTCTAACCCTATTCCTTTTTCTAATTCTTAAAAATTTCATTTTAAATTCTTCCTGAGAGTAACTGGAATTTGTCCCGTAACATATCTAAGCACAGCATAAAGTTTACAAAAGAATGCATGTTACAGTCTGCTGTTACAGTATGTGTTATTAGCAGTCAAGGATTCCTTTGTACTTTGAAAACTGATGCCTTGGAATGCATAATGGATTAGGTGTTCAGTGTAAACTTGCTGACAACTAACCTTAGCTGAAAGATCAAACTTCATTTTTCATTAATTTCTATTATGAGATGAACATCTTGGACTATTGTAATGCTATTTCCTCCTTTCTTTTTCCTTTTCTAAAAATGTGTTTTTCTACAAATGAAAACTTTGGTTTCTTAAAAATTTGTTGCCAAAGTAATATTCTCTTGCCTGGAACCTTACAATTAGTTCCAGAGAAGTTCAGATTTATTGTATTCAGGGAAGTATTTAATATTGTGAAATAATATCAAGGAATGAGCAGGACAGGCAGCATAAATCATATGTTAATGCAGGTGCCAGTTTGAAACAAACAAACAAACAAACAAACAAAAAAGCAAAACAAATAAGCAAAACAAATAGACACATACAATGCAGTAATATTTATAACATTCTCTGAGAGGTTTACAGTTTCAGCATATTGCCCCCAACAATCTGGGTCTTCATTTTACTGACCTCAGAAGGATGGAAGGCTGAGTCAACCTTGATATGGTCAGGATCGAACTATTGACAGTTGGCAGAATTAGCCTGCAATACTGTATTCTAACCACTGCACTGCCACAGCTCTAAGACTGACTCTCTAATAGTTTTCCAGTTAATAAAGGTTTTTTAAATTATTATTATTATTAGTTTAAATTTAGGAACTATATTTTGATGATATGGATGACCAACTCAGCTAATAATCCAACTGGATCTCCCCAACTGGTTGTTAAGCTACCTTTGACAATAGAGTTTCTTTTCTCTAATGGTCAGATAGTCAGCAGTTAATATTCAAAAGCCTGAGAGAGGAAAAAAGAGGAAAAATGTACAAAAGTGGGTAGTGTCCCAAACCTGATCCATGTAAAAGTCACAATGCCACTTCACTCTTTTACTTTTTTCTCAACACATATCTTGTCTTGACATGTTCAACATAATTCCCTTTTCTTCCATCTCTTCTCTTAAGAAGGCATGTGAGAACAGAAAAGATGGAAAGATGGACAGGTTTTTTTTAATCACCTTAAAATGAGACTCTCTGAAATGGTCCAAAAGAAGAAGAAAAAATATTCACATTCCTTTCATAAGGAACAACATTTAAATAAGGGAAGAAATAATAACAACAAGAAAACAAAGAACAAACTATTTCCAACCAAAATAAGGAAATATAAGGTAACCCATCGGATGAAGAAAGGAAGTGACATGAAAAGAACAGCATAAGTAACTTAAGACATATTCTGCACAAGGAGAATTACCCCTCCCCAAAAAATATGGTAGCGTCTTATAAACTCCTATTCTATAAACTCCTACATCAGGTATGCAAACATACCTTCAAAATGTGTTATTTACAGAATTTGGGTTTACTTTATAACCAACCCTATTGTCCCAACTTTTTCCTAGGGTAGTTGAGAAGGCAACTACCCTATCTTGACTGGGTTATAGTATTCCCAAAATATGGCTGATTGGGAAAGGGTTATTTGAGTTTGGATAGGTTAGCTATTTGTTGTGGCTTGTTTGACATGTGGATTTACAATTCAAAATTTCACTCTTACTCCAACCATCCAATGACTCTTGGTTTTCACACAGTTAAGTATTGCCTCAATAAAAAAAAATAACCATGCAACCAATCAAGATACTTCTGACTAGAATTAATTGGGTCAATCTGCCTCTCCTATGAGATCTGAGGTAACCAAAATCCCATGTATCAGTACTCCTATCTCTGTTCACATTGACTAGAAGGGGAATGAGCTAATAGCAAAACAGTACCATCTGTAGCCCTATCTTATCATTTGAAGCCTTATTAAAGATGACACTTTACTGGTCAACCTCTGCAGAGTTCTGAAATAGCAACTATTTTCTGATATGGCTCACAGCATTGTAGCTTGGGCAGTAGGACAACATAAGCATGAATCCTTGTTGGGATTCTTAAGCTTGGTTAAAACTTCCACTTTAATTCAATTATTTTAAAGTAAGCTAAACAATGTCAACCATCTGTGCCTCTGGTCTTGGCTTTGATTTCCCATATATCTCAATTTGTAAAATTCCGAGGGGACCAATTTGTGTATGTCACCTCTCTTTCAAAGGGCTGGGAATTACAGCCTTCAAATACCCATCATACCTTCAGAATTAAATCCAGATTTACTCTGTACACAAAAAACAGTGAAAAAAGCATTTTCATATGCTTGCCATTAGATGGGAATAATAGCAACAATTAGTAGTCACAAGCAAAGTGAGTTGACCCTCTCTCATGTATGGGCACACACATACACAAAATAAGTGATCAATTTTAGGGACAAGAAAGAAGCATTAGCAACAGATCTGAAACAATTGACTACTTGAAATAGAAGTCATCTCCCTAAAAAAATGCCTGCTAATTGCAATTAGACACAAAGAATGATCTCAGCAGATGCTATGTAACTGATTTCAACTCATTCCAATTATTTTGCTGCTTGATACATCTGATAGAGTATCACAAATATGTAAAGCTGTTATGAGAAAATTCATCACTATATTTGGCTTTTTTGAGAAAGACATCAAGACTCCAAGATTGACTGCAATTATAGCTGATATTCTATTTTTTTATATAATTATGTGCAATTTTTCAAAACTGAAATATAATTAGTAAATCAACACCACCAGGTGCTAGATTACTTAACAAGTTAGAGAAAGACAGTATCCTGAGAGCAGGAGAGAATGATGATTGATATTACAGGTGATCAAATGGAAATCTTTATTTTCATTGTCTTTATTACATTTTATAGAAATTATTATTGATTTTACCAAGCACTGTCTCCTCTTCCTCCAGCTATATTACTTTCAGATTATTTATGAAAATCAGCATTTCAGAAAAGTTACTCCAAGGCAGTGGAGAAACTTTTGAGACATGTAGCTTGCATTAAGGAATACCATACCATCCAGCCAAATTCCTTTTTTGGATTTTAAAGTTTTAAGTAATTCTCTTTGGACCCAAATGAGAAACAACTAGGGTTGACATACCTGGACTGCAAAAGTCTGTGTGAGCTATATTGCTTACAACTCACATTCCAGATCCAAGGAAAGTGGGTATTATGACTTGAGAATACAGAAACTGGGTTTGCACAACACATTTCAGAAAATGAGATTAATATTGAGTTGGACAAAATGAGGTTAAGCATGGAATTAAGCCAATATTTTCTTAGTATTACTATGAAACGGATTCTTGTGTTGGTTTATAAACTGGCATTTGTGTTTGAGTAGAATTGCCATGTGCCATTGCAATTTGTTAACTCAATCTATTTTGAGCATTCAGTTTGGTGCTTTTAGATGCATTTGCAGAGATAAATATGTACCTCATAGAGCTTGACTTGATTTGGCATACCAAATCACAGATTTAATTTTGATTTAACTTTCAGATTTAGAATTTCAATCCAATGCAATCAGATTTGCAAACCTGTATTATTTTGTAATCAAACTAGCGTATACAGCACTGGATTGTTTTCCAAAATATTCTAGAAGGAATATTGTATTCCTGTAGTTTACAGGAATATTCCACAGGCTATTCCCATTCTCATCCTATCCATATGAACTGAATCAGAGGTTTCTGATATTGCTTTCTCAAAGTAAATTAATTTAAGCTGGGCTGCTACTGTTGGACTGCATTTATATCCCTTAAGGCAAATCATGTTCTACTTGGTTTGATAAGAGTAATCTGAAAACCACAAGTTAAACAACATTACTAGTCAATGGATTATGAACAAATGGGCAAAGATACTGCACATAATGGTGGTGGTAGGATTATTTGGATACATGCTATCAGAATAACCAATTATTTCTATGTCTAGCTTCTCCAGACATAGGGCCCTGTGTATTCAAAACCACTATGCATTCAACTATGCCTATACATGTCTGCAAGAGCCTTGGATTCATGGAAATTTGTATAGGAGATAACCAGGGCAAGCCCAAGGGAGGGGTTAAATGCATCATCAGTCATGAGTCCCTGTGAGCCCACAAGAGATCTAAGTCCAGGTTACCTTGAATTCCTTTCTATTCTTAACTCCCTTTAATTTCCCTTGACTGTTAGTAGTTTGGATTCTTGTAGAAAGCTTAAGCTTACAATAAATCCTTATAACTCATTTAACTGTTTGGATCTCCTGATTTCTCTTGTGCTTGACACTTTGGTCTGAAGGCTTTCTAACTTCCCTTCCAAATATTAATCAAGAGCAATTTTGGCTATGAATAAAATGGACTATTATCTCTTCTATGAAATGTTTGCAATCAGCCTTGATCTGATCTGAATGGAAGATCTGAGATAAAAAAGGTAGCATAATTTAATTTAACAGAAGAGCCCCATCATTTGGCTGCTGATAGTGCACAAGATTATGTTGTACCCTGAAATCATTAGCTCCACTAGATCAAAACATCTTCATGGACCACCATTCCACAGGCCTGTAATGTAATTATTACACCATCCTGATCATCTGAATAACGACACTTGCTTTGGTGATCTTCCATTTTTGACCCACCTTGCTGCAAATAAGTCTTATCTTATGTTCTGAAAAAAGTTTTGGACTTAAAACAAAGGGCTTCTTTCACTTCCTAGAACTACTGCCCTCTTAAAGGGGAAAGAGGCTCCTGTCCCAGCACTATTGTAGCAGTAGCTACCCATAACAATATAGGGATGATCTTCTGACTGATTCAATATAGTCCAACCTGCGTGATTTTGGGATAAGGGTGTGGTTCCTACACACACTCATTGCCCCTGCCAGCTACAAGTTCAGTAGAAGCAATGATATCTCTGCTGCTGATAGAGACAGACTGCTTGAAGGGGATTGAATAAAAAGTTTTCTCTTCTTTTCACAAATGTCCTCCCCCATGAAAACTCTGCCTCCTTGTCATGCTGCTGCCTCCTATTACCTCTAACATTTTTTTTTGGGGGGGGGGCTACAAATATTGTAGAAACTGTCTTTGCCTGCACTATTGTCAAATGCTACATTAAAAGGGTACAGATGGTAGTTCAGCATCTTAGATTGTTTGAAATTTCTTTGGTATCTTGTCCTTGTCAGCTAAGGCCTACATTTTGAACACTACCCTTCATATTTTAAACAAAGGTATATGTGCTACATTACATTTTATTTTTTAAAAAAATCTATAAATTATGCAGCATCACCTTTGGGTATATACTATGCTATATAATTATATGCTCCATTTCCTGAGGCAAAATTGTTAGCTGACAAAATACCCTGGAATGACACAGGGCAATCCATGTCTGTATCATGGCAAAAAAATAAAAAAAACTATATATGGATCCATTTAAGACACCACAGTTCAGCTAAACTCAAAGGCAACTTTTTACTTATTTACTTAACATGTTTCTTTTTATTCTGTCAAAATAAAAAGGTATAGAAAGAATTAAAGTGTAAGAATTTGAGAAAATGGAGAACATCTCTCACACACAGCAAATATGGGCAAAACAACAACAGAATTGTGTCAAACTGTCTGAGTAAATTCTAATGGAAGCATGAGATTAAAATTATCTGAGCAGATACACAGATTCGTCCCCAAAGAATTTGATATGGTACTGCTTTAGTCTATCATGCCACTCAGAATTTTTTAATCCAAGCATTGTGTTTCCAAATTTTATTTGTTTTGACTCACAGTTCAACTAATTTTCATTAAGAAGTAACTGAGACAAAGCTTTCAGTCTTCTATTTTATTGCATAGTCAGTCCTTCAACAATCTGCAACCTCCTCCCTCTTCCCACATTCAGTTAAATTCCACTCAATAGTACAATTCAACTCAATTGTCTTAAAAGAACACTTTGTTTGCTACTTTGCCAACATAAGATAAGCTTAAAAATTACTGAAATAAACTCCAAAGAACTAATTGAGAAAGGAGAAGCCTTTTTCACTGGAAAATAACCTTTCTATAGCAGCATTAATTTGGAAGCAACAACATTGAACTCAATGAGAATTTCCTTAAGCAAATCTTACACAATTGAACATTCAAAGTAACTGAGATGCTTGCAAAGCAGCAATAGAGATTGAAGGGAATATACATTAAATTAATGTAAATTCAATGCAAAATATATTAAATAAGATAGTAAAGAAAACACATATATCCACTTTGGTTCTTCTCAGTCAGTTAGTGGAACTTGGGAGTTTGTGACTTTCAACTCCCAGTTTTATTGAAAGCTTTACTGCTAGGATTGTAAAATTTTGTTTGCTGATGGAGACAGTCTTGTGTGCTGCAGTCTTCAAGATGCTGAGGCATGTCTCTTGGAAATAGAATTGGTAGTTAGTAAAGACCCAAATGTGCTCTTCAAAGGAGGACT
Organism: Trimeresurus albolabris; assembly: GCA_032467975.1. Classification (NCBI taxonomy): domain Eukaryota; kingdom Metazoa; phylum Chordata; class Lepidosauria; order Squamata; family Viperidae; genus Trimeresurus; species Trimeresurus albolabris. Next base: position 92,493 of record JANHFS010000286.1, on the reverse strand, counting down.
AGTACCTTTGTGTTTCCTCAAGGGTCACAATATAGAGTAGGAGATGATCCACAAAATTTGCAGGGCTCGTAAGGGGCTCCCCAAAGAAGTAAAATTTGTAGCCAAATGAGCCAAGAAAAGCACACCAAGGAATGCTGGGGATAGGCTAATACTCTAAGGGCAGATGAAATTCTCACAGAGCAGCTTGTAATTCTCACACCATCTGAATAGCAAGTTTCAAGGGATCGCCAGTGCACCAGCTAAGACACGGATTTTAATATTCATTGCTGAAGTCACATCTGTACCAGCCTGATGCTTTGATTTTAACCAGATTTGCATTGTGCTTGTATAGCAAGCAAACTGAAAAGGCACAATAAAAAGTCCAGTGATGCTTCTAAAAGTATTGTGCTTATTTTTTCCTACTCTTCTGGTTAAATTTAAGGTAACTTTTTCAGTGTGGTTTGATTTTTCCACTTAATTAACTTGCATTTAATATATCCCTGTACAGTTTACTCTTTCATTCTGTTAGTTTATGACCTAATAGTTATGCAGGGTATGTACTGGAAAGAAAAAAAAAGAAAGAAAGAAAGAAAGAAAGAAAGAAAGAAAGAAAGAAAGAAAGAAAGAAAGAAAGAAATATCAGACCGGAGTAGTATTTGGACGTAAGTTGTTAGAAAATTGGAAAGTTGTAGACTGGACTGGAAGTCGAAAGGCAACAGTGATAGATCATGTTCATATGACTTCCACAAACACTATATGAACTTGCTCAGATACACATTAGAATATAACTTGAGAAAGTTATCTCTTTACTGATTAATTACTACCTTAATTCTTTTGTATTCTGTTTACCCATTTGTTAAAGCTACACTCACTGTTTTTCCATGGGATTTTGGCATTGTTTATTCTTCCCAGTTATCATGTACTGATCTGACTGAAATCCTGTTTCCTTTCACACTTTTTTCTCCTCCATTTGGAACAAGGTGATAGGATTTTCTTCATCACTCGACATGATGATACAGGCTCCCAATTTTATCAAGCGGTTAATAAAGATTTAGATTCATTCAGTGACATAACTGAAATAGTTAGATTTGATCTGACTTCAAAGCATCATTTGAAGTACTAGTTGCTGTCTCTTCACCTCTTCCTTTATACCCTAACTCTTGCATCATACAGCTATATCCTTTCCTTTTGTAGCTGCAAAACAAGCAAACAAGCAAGCTTGTCTGCCTTTTCTCTCAGCTGGAACAGTACACAAAGATTAAAAAAAAGGGAATGCTGTGGTTAAGCTTAAGTAAGAATGGCTAAAATGTTCTAGATCAAACTATTGGTTTCCTCTGAGGAACTTTTTGCATATATTCGACCAACTCAGTGGCTATGGGTGAGGAATTGAATTTTGAATAACTAACCAGCCCATTTTAGATGTACCGGTGGTTTATAACTGAAACTTTCAGGGCCAAGCTGGTGAGCAATCTGAGTTTCATAATAATTAAGAAATAACTCACAAATCTCTGAAAGGTTATTGGTTCAAAATTATTTAACATGAGAACCATGAGGAGTTTATAATGTCTTCACTGTCTCCAGAATTAATTAACTGGCAGGCTGAGAGCTTATAATACTATTACAGTCTGCTCAGTATGGTATGAAACTTCCTTGTTAGTAAAGAACAAACAGCAAAACTGTTTGGGATTTAGTGCTTTGGGCTACAACTACATGAAAATGTCTTTATTCAGATATATTCAGCAGAAGATGAGTTTTCCAAGGAATCACTTGATAGCAGAAAGCTAACAACAAGAAATGAGGAGAGCAAGGAAAATAAACATGTATTCTACTGATGACTAATGTTATTGTTGAATACAACTCACATTTCCCAAAGAGCCGAAACCTCTGCACAGTGTAGGAATCTATATCAAATATATTTTTACTTTTGCTTTGTTCGTGCCTTTGAATCAGTGTTGACTTTGGGAACTGGAATCAAATAGTCTGCGGTTTTCTTGGCAAGGTTTCACAGAAGTGGTTTGCCACTGCCTCCTTCCCAGGGCTGAGAAAGAGATTGGCCCAAGGTTACCCAGTTGGCTTCATGCCTAAATGCGGAGTATAGCTCCCAATTTTTTATAGTCTGGTGTCTTAACTTATTCATATACTTACCTGGCAGGGAAGATACATTTATTATGAAGGAAGTTTTCCAGGAGTGAGGTTTATCCATTACACTCTGGGTATGCTGACCACTGTGTTTTTTCCCAAAGGCAGGAAACTTGACTACATAATTTGTGGTAGTGGTTAGGAGCCATGGTGATGCAGTGTTTAGAATGCAGTATTGCAGGCTAACTCTACCCACAGCCAGGAGTTCGATCCTGACCACCTGGGAAGGTGACAAAAGCAAACCATTTGTAAAATGAGGACCCAGATTTTGGGGAGCAATATTGTCAACACTGTATACCATCCAGAGAGTGCTGTAAAGCACTATGGAGAGGTATTTAGGTTTAAGTGCTGTTACTATTAACCATTATACCAAACTGGCTCTCTTATTAATAAATATTAAGACATTTAAAATCTTAAGCATTTCAAGCTTCTTCTAACTTCATGGAAAGGAGCTGTATATCTTTATTGGTAAGTGGTTCCATTATCAAACAGTTTTTATTATCACAGATAGTCCTCACTTACCAAGGGTAATTGGAACCAGGAATTTCACTGCTAAGTGGACGGGTCATAAGGTGTGACATCACATGACAGCATTGACTTATGACAGCAGTTCTAACAGTCCTAGTTGCCATCATTGGGTACGTCCCACCAAGCACAGTATTCTGTGGACACATTGTGCCATTTGCAACCTCCCCATTGGCTTTGCTTGTTGGAAGTTAACAACGAAGATCACAAATAGCAATCACATGACTGCAGAGACATTGTGGTGACTGTTACTTGTGGTACTACTTGTTCAGCACCATTTTAAGCATCAACAGTTGCAGAACAAGCGGATGTTAAGGAAGGACTACCTGTACAATGATTCTTCACACGATGCTGTTAAAATGTGCCTTCCTGTAACTTGAATCTGTTATTTCATATCTTGCACTCATGGATAGTAGAAATGAGATCTTGATTATTTGAATAATATTTTTCAAATATCAATATCACTCTGCCCTCAAATAATCTCTTTTCATTCCCAGTTATTTAAAATTTCTTTCTGGTCTCCTGATCACCCTCACTGCTCTTTTACCTTTTCCAGTTTTCTCTAAATCTCATATAAAATATAGCGTCTGGCAGCAGAAACAATATTCAAGGCTGATCTAAGTAACAATCAAAGCAAACTATTGCTCCCCAAAATTATAAATGATGCTTCTACTGATGCAGTGCCACACTGCATTTATCTTCTTTTTCCCCCCCGCTAATTTCTATTATATATCCCTGATAACCACGATGGGGTGGTCACTGACCTCGAGCCAGACATCCTAGAATGTGAAGTGAAATGGGTCTTAGGAAAGCTGAGCAACAACAAAGCTAGAGGAGGTGACAGTATTCCAGCTGAGCTATTCAAAATCTTAAAAGATGATGCAGTAAAAGTGCTACACTCAATTTGCCAGCAAATTTGGA
>JANHFS010000286.1:62466-78496 GCA_032467975.1 Trimeresurus albolabris | reverse complement strand
GAGAGAGAGAGAGAGAGAGAGAGAGAGAGAGAGAGTGAGAGAGAGAGAGAGAGAGAGAGAGATATTCAAGTTACTATGTACATACTTTTTCCAAGGAGATGCTTCTAATCCCTCAACACTGGAAGTGATAAAAGAGGAAGCAGAAAAGAAGAAGACACTAAAATATTTAGATCTGTTATAATGCACTATGTCACATAGAATGACTGAGAAAGGATGAAATGTGGAATTATATAAATGTTTACATATTTTCAGTGAATTGAAAGATTCATTTACATCGAGTTTAAGAAAATAATAAAGGGAGTTTAGTGTAAATGATAAAATCTTTTGAGATTTTCCTCTATCAGTCTTAGTACTAAACAAAACAGAAGCAGAAACAGATGGTAGATATTTTGATGTCTTCATTTCATATGACTACCTATGGAAGAGAGGCTCTCATTGCTGTTACATTATGTGCAAGTGTAATACCTTCTATTAAAGTTATCACAGAACAGCCTGTCTCCTGGTGCACGGCAAATTGGATATAAAGTTTTTCAGCAGGAAAAGTTACTTTAAATTCTTGTCCTAATCAATGCCTCATTTAGTTAACATGTCTTTCTTTTATGACAACCACAAGAAAGTTAGATACTTTTTTACAGGAAGGGAAGTGGCAGTTTTGCACAGGTGATGGCACTGGTTTCTAATTATCTCAGCAGGGATTAGATCCATGAACTACAATGGTCTGCCAATATATATTTTTCCCTTCACCTTTCTTCAGACAAGCACAAGGACTAAGGATAAAACTTTGAAAGTTCTAATTGAAGCTGAGATCAGTTCAGTGAAATCCCCCCATTCCTTTGAGGATGATGTGAAGATGATAATCCTTGACTAGAACCTATCAAATCCAGAAAAGCTTTCCAAAACTTAGAGATGAATTGAACCCCTCTGTCTGAAATTATACATTGTGGGGCCCCAAGAAAGCAATATACATTTTGCACAAAGAGTTTAGCTGAAGTTTTTGCAGCGGGGATCTTGGGGCATAGAGAACAAATTTGTTACAACCTAAATTACAGTGTTTCCAGCACTCTCAGGTAATAAAATACATAGAGATCTCTTTCCGGGGTACTGATGGACTGGCTACCAGTTGAAGCAGTCCAGGGGGTTTCCCTTGCTGCCGTTTAGCCGCTGTCCATGTAGGGCAGCTGGCTATGTAGCTTTCTATATCCTTTTTCAATGCAGGCCACCAAAATTGCCTTTTAATGAGATGTAAGGTCTTTACAAATCCAAAATGTCCAACAATTTTCAAGTCATGCCCTGCTTGCATTACTTTAAGCCTTAAGGCTGCTGGGACATAAAGTTTTTCTCCAATCCATGCTAATCCATCTTTTATCACACATAGGTTACTATGGTTTCAAAACCACTCATCAGTCTCTAACACAGTTTTAAAATCCTGTAACAAAGTCTTTCCAACAGGAGCCACAGGTTTCGACTGGGCTCTGGTGGTTACAGGGGCTGCTAATTGACAAGGATGTACAAATGGTTTAGCCACCTCTGGTTTCTTACTGTTATATTGTGGTAATCTGGATAACGCATCAAAGTTTTTCCCCAGGGAGGTAATGAATAGTGAAATCAAAATGACGGAAATGTTGGGACCATCTTGCCTGTTTAGGGGAGAGCTTCCTGGGGTTTTTCATGACTTCAAGATTCTTATGATCAGTCCATACTTGAAAGGGTGTTTTACTCTCTTTTAGGAAATGCCTCCAAGTGAGGAGGGCCCATCATACAACATAGGCCTCCTTCTTCTAAGCTGCCCACCTCTGCTCAGCCTCTGATAATTTCCTAGAGGTATAAGCACAAGGTTGTAATTGTCCTTCTTTATTTCTCTGCAATAAAACTGTTCCCACAGCCACATCACTGGCATCCATTTGAATTATGACTATTCTGGGTCCAGATGTTTCAAAACCGGCTTCATAGAAAAAAGTCTCTTAAGTTTCTCAGAGGGTGCTTGACACTCTCCTGTCCATTTTAACGGTTGACTGGGCTTTGGCTTATCCCCCCCCTCTGGTTTTTAACAAGTTTGTGATTGGGAGGGCAATCTGTGCAAAAGTTGGGATGAATTGTCTGTAAAAGTTCACAAATCCTAGGAAACTTTGGAGCTGTTTCCTAGGTTTTGTAGGGGCCCAATCCAAGACTGCTCTCACTTTCTCTGGGTTCATCTCTATTCCCTTGTTGGATATACACAGTGGTGGGATTCAAATATGTGAACAACTGGTTCTCTGTAGTGGATGCTGCTTCTGGAAGTCCATTCTGGGCCTGGGCAACAAAAAAATACCTACTGGTTCTGCCGAGCTGGTGTGAACTGGCTGAATCCCACCACTGGATATACGATAGCCCAAGTAATCAATACAATCTTTGTGGAACTCACACTTTGACAGTTTGGTGTACAATTTGGCAGAGCACAGCTTTTTTAGTACTGCTCTGACCAATTTAATATGCTCATCTTTGGTTTCAGTGTAAATAAGGATATCATCTAGGTAAACCAAAACCCCTTTATACACGTGATCATGTAGGATCTCGTTAATCAATTGCATGAATATTGCAGAAGCCCCTTGTAGGCCCAAAGGGAGAACTTTAAATTGGAATCAATCAAGTGGGCAACTGAAGGCAGTTTTCAAGTCATCCCATTTCATTATCCATATGCAGTAATAAGCTTCTGTCAAGTCAAGTTTAGAAAAAAATTTCCCTTTAGATAAATGCACTAACATGTCTTTCATTAAAGATAGTGGATATATGTTTTCCATGCACAGATGAAGAGAGACATCTTTCTTTTCTCTGAATAATACAGGGGCTACTACCCAGGATCTAGCCTGCTCTATAAAACCCCGCTCCAAATTCTTTTTGAGCGAGTACATTTTTGGTTTTGGCAGTTTCACCAATGGGATGATTTCAATAGCATTCTGTGGGCAGGTAAGGGGGAGTTTGTCTGCTCTCTGTTCGCTGAATGCCTCAGCCAAATCTCGGTATTCCATTGGAAGGTTTTTCAACTCTGACTCACTGAGGGCAGAGGCAAAATCACAGCATAATCCACATCTCTCACCATCTCTCACCACAAGGCGGGGCTCCCCCTTGTGGGAATTTTAACTGTCCTTCCCTCCAGTGGATCATGGGGTTCTACTTCTTTAGCCAAGCCCATCCCAGAACTAATGACCACCCCATTCCTAGGGCCACAATAAAAGCTAGAGTCTCTGCATAGTCCCCCATTTCAATATGTAAAGGTCTGGTGGCAAAGTTGGTGGGTACCCCCCCGCAACCAAGCTGTCCAATTAGCAGAAAGTAATTGGGGTTTTTAGCCTCCTGAGGGGTATCCCCATTTTCCCCACTAGTTCTGCACTAATCATGCATCAGGTACACCCCAAGTCCAGCAAGGCAGCTAATTTTACTGTCTTCCCAGTGTCAGGTATAGAAAGTTCTAGGGGCACTGTTATGGGGTCGATTGGCCCATTCACCAATGGGTCATTCTTGTAGTCATCTTCCATTCCTTCTGGGCCATCGTAGCATGGAATTGGAGCTCGACCCTCTCAACCAGGTGAGCTCTATGGCTTCTTCAGACCTCATTGCACTCTCCCTGGGGTGCAGTGAGGCTCTCGGAGGCCTCCCAACCTGTAGACGGTCCCCTCCCCAAGACACAGCAAGTGTCTTGCTGTGGCAGTCCATGGCTCATTGTCCCTCTTTACTACATTTGAAGCCAACTGTGCTGCGAGATGGGGCAGGCAAATTTCGTACGGTCTCCCCTCACTTCTCTGACTATGGTTTGAAGCTTGGTTTCACTGGGGAATGTATTGCATTGATCGATCTCTACTTTCTCAGCTAGCAGGTACCAGTTGTACAACCATCCTGGGTCTCCACAAGCTATGCAGCCATTATATAGCTCTTTGTTGAGCCCATCCTGGAAACAGCTTACCAGGATGTCTTGTAGCCAGTAAAGGCAACTGGCCAACTCTCTGAATTCTTCAGTGTATTCAGTGACTGGTCTCCTTCCCTCCTTCATTATTTTTATGCTGGGCTTTCTTGTCTGCTAGCAGGTCTTCAAAATGTCTGTGGAGAGCAGCCATAAAGTGGTTGAAATTCCTCAATTCACGTGCGTTGTAATTGTAGTCAGCTGCTCCACCTTCCAAAGCTAAGATGACCACCCGGACCTTCTCGACATTGGTAGGCAGTGTTCTCCCATAGAGTTGCATGTAGGTGAATATTTGTGCCAGGAAATACCTCAATCGCTTCAGGTCTCCATCAAACTTCACTCTGATCAGAATTGGTTTTACCTCAGCTGGTTGGGATGGTCTGCCTCTGGTTCCTTGAGACAAACGGCCTTGCCACGGTGCTACCTCCTGGGCTCCAGCCACTGCCATCTCTTGGATCTCTGATACTTCTTCCTCTGATTCGCCTTCTGACTTTTCCTCCAATTTGGGGCTTTCTTTTAGCTGTACCTTAAATTTGTCAAGGGCTTTTTTCACATACTCCATCACAGCTTCCATTGTCCCTGACTTCAATTCTTCCTTTCCCCCATCTTTATCAGGAAGGGCAAGTTCTGGATTTTTTTTCTTTGCCTTTTTCTTCTCTCTACCTTGGGTAAGGGTGACTTTTGGGGATTTTTCTTCCTATTCTTCCTTTTTTCCAACCCTGAGTGACCATCTGGATTGATCTTCTTCACCAGAAGGCCTGACTTCTTCCTTGAAGAGGTTTTCATCTGGTTTCAACCATAGGAGATCTTCTGCCCACTTCTCTACCTGGAATTCCTCCATGTGAAATTTAGCAGCTTCTCCGGGTTGAGTACTATGCAGATCTCACCTTACGTAAGGACCACCTCAGCCAACCGTTCAAGAGAACAGAACTCTTGAAACAGGCATTGTCTCAAAATGAAACTTTTATTAGGGGTTAATGACAGTAGGAAAGTCAAGGTGAGATCTAGGGAAAATCCTGATTAAACTGTATAGTTAAACCAGAAATATTCCTCTTCCCAGCAGAGTCCATTTGAAATCCTCCCAATCCACAGGTGGCACGATGTGCGGGTAACTGGCACAGTTGGTGCGCATCTCAAGGTCTTCTCCAGTTTTGTTTCTCTGTAACTGTCTCCCTGATAAGGGAGACACATTCCTTTCTCAAGTGGATAGAGGCAGGAGAGGAAAAGTAGAAAGCAAAAATTATCCCAAGCAAAAGCAATTATTCCCCTTCCCCCCAGTAGAATGGCAGGCCCCAAAACAAGAGCACAAGAGTATATATGCAAGGAAGACAATAAGGATTTGGGGACCTGAGATCTAGGTAGATTGTATCTTTCCAACTTGAAATTGTGCCTGCACATTGCAAGCAGTGTGAGTACAATTTATTTGAATTAAGTCTTTCTGTACAAAGGAGCCTTCCAGGATATAAGATTTTCCCCCTCTACCTCCTCCATTTTCCAAATAATCTGCTTAATTCTACACTATGTTATTGGATATTTTTCCATAATATATATTTGGAGATAGTAGGAAGAGGAATAAAAAAGAGAAGGAGGGAGGGGAGAGAGAGTGTTAGATGAAGCCCATTGCTGGTGAGCTGGTGTCTTAGCACTTCATATTGCTAGTGAAAACATTTATATTTTTAAGTATAAATTTAAATAAAAACTCAATTTTTAAGAAAAGATTTTTGAATTATCAGCTGTGATTCATGCATTCAGATTGATCTTCCTGAGAATTAGGAGTAAAATAAAACCATTGCTACAAAATGTATCAAATAAATTGGGGGGAGGGGGAAGGGGAGCAACAAACTAATTTATATCTATAAAACAAAGTAATATTGTAAGGGTTTTTTTTAAATGATGAAAGCATGGATAAAATGATATAGTAAGAACAGATAATTGAAAACTATTCTATTACAAATTCTGGGCAGACACAGTATACACAGGCTAAAGGCCATTCCCTTTCCCCCATCTACTGCTGATCCCTGCTCCATTAGCATAAGACAAATGGGAATTATGAAAATGAAAACCTGCAACTTATTTAATGTTACAGATGATCTTACAAGTAAGCTTGAGGTTTCTCTTTACAAAATAATATCTGTGAGTTATTTATAAGTAAACTGTTTTTTTCTTTCTGTGTCATATTATTTTTTTCTTTTTTCCTCCCACTCTCTGTCCCTCCTGGTATATCTTTATATCTTTGTAACTTTTCTCATTTCATTGCATCCTTTGACAAAGTTCTTCCCATGGATTTCATACCACACTCTCAATATTTTCTCACACTCAACAATGCCTGGCATATTTGTCCTCTTAGTTTCATACAGTTAGCCCTCAATTTAGAATCATTCATTTAATGACAGTTCAAACTTACAGCAGCACTAATAACAACATGACTTACAACCGATACTCAAAGTTATGACCATTGTACCACCCCCCCATGATCACAGGATCAAGCATTTGGCACTTGCTTGCATTTACAATGATTGCAGTGTCCTGCAATCACATGATCACAATTTTCACCTTCCCAGATGACTTCCAACAAGCAAAGTTAATGGAGGAAGCCAGACTTGCTTGTTATTCATTGAATAACCATGATAAAAAAATGTTTATAAAGTTGGGTCCAGTCACTGATGACTTGCTTATCAACCACATCACTTAGTAACCAAAATATCAGTCCCAACTGTGGTCAAAAATCAAAGGCTACTTGTAATTAATATGCAGTTCTTGCTGTCCTTGTCATTCAAAGACAGGAAGAAATAAAAACATGGCAGCAAGTATCAAGTGTGGCTCAAAGAGTTGGTCTTGTCTCCAAGTAGCTGAACACTCTCTCTTGTATATAAGATTCGTCACATTCAAGCCCCTCTCTGTTCCTCCCACCATGCAAAGATTCCTATATATTGCAGTAAACATATCATGTGAAGCTGATTTCCCCCACCCCATCTTTTAAAGTTCTAACATAGAAAATAAAATCCAACTTCATTGCACTTAACATTTTTCCTCACCCTTTGATATCAGTGAAGTCCCCCTGGGTAAATGTGTATATCCAGGTTGTGTTACAGGCCTTGGAAATTGCATTAAAGTCATATAAAATCTGTGCAGCTGCAGAATATAATTTAGAGTTACAGACAATGCATTTTGCAAGCCCTAAAAGTATTGAGCTAGTATATAAATATGACTTGTGCTATTGCTCTTTAAATACAATATCCACTCAAGCCTTAAATCTTGACACAGTGGATGATTATTATTTAAAGCTGCTATAAAACTAGCAATTTACATTTTGACCTCTTAATTCACCTTAAAACATACAATTATACTGTATATTACAGTGTAGACAAGCCTTTAACAAGCAATAAAATAGGTTGTGCTTTTTTTTCCCTTTCAGAAGCATAATTAGCAGAACTGCTAATGCACATGTTGGAATAGTGGAATTCTGTTTGATGTATAAATGATATGGCTGTATTCATTAAGTTACTTTCAATAAGCATAGAGTGATCTTGATTTAAAGCAGATATTTCCAAACTTTGTGATACCGTGACCCTCACAAAATGATAATGTGAATTTGTGCAATTCCTCCATGAATAAAGCTAATGATTTCTTTCAGGTTAGGACGGAGTAAGGAATAAATGTACCATCTAGCCTTAAGAACTGAATATTAATTTATAATTCAAATATGAATTATAATAGGGACAATAGGCACACATTTTATAAAGTAAAACCATTTCATGAAAATAAGGAGAATAAAATAACTTTTAAAGCCACAAATGTTTTCTTATTTACAAAATCCCAGCTATTATACAATAGCCAGCCTTGAGTTGAGCAGCTGAGTTCCCAATGATCTGCTATGTATAATCATTTCTCAAAACTATAGATTTTATTGAAATGAAGTCTGATTTCCTGTCACCACTGCTTCTAGCAAAAGGAAACATTATTTCATTCCCTCCCAGGGCATCCAATAATAGTAATGAAAAAGAATACACCACTGTGTACTTTTTGCAGATTTTACTTGCATCATACAGATACATACATCAGCAATAGGCACACTTTATCCTATGCTATTATATTAGTAGTCCAGTAATCAAAGAAATTTCCTCCTCTACCTTTCTAAATGTACTCACTCTGATTGTCTCTTGTACCCGATTGCTGACTGATACCTTCATGAGTGAGCCTTCAATCTTCTTTTCTTCTCTCCTCTTGTCCTAGCATCTTTCTCCTCTTCAGCTAGATCTCCAAGCTGCTTCTCAGCTTCTTGTGAAGTTTCCAACATCCCACACCACATTGATTCAATTGCCAAGAACTGCTCTGCTTATTGTTGCATCAAACCTTATGCCTTCTCTCCTTCACCTTTTGCTCACAGCTTTTCTTTACTCTGCTATTTTCAAATATTTCTTCTCTCTCCTGCTCATCTCAATAGTACAACCTTACACATAGTCTTGAACTAGCTTTCTTTGCCCTCCAACCTGCCTCCTTTTACCTGCCTCTATTCATATTCCCATTGTCTGTTCTTTAAGCCTGTGTTTGGTTAAACTGTAATCTTGAAATAGCATTCTTTGCAGAAAAAAAATTCCTATCATATAGGAATTCTATATTCTTACAATCTGTACCCCAATTTTCCTTCCGCCTCAACTTAAAGATCCAGTTGCCTTTGTTCTGTAATCTATCTATTTAGGATACCCCTCTAATCTTTTTTGCCTTTCACACAGTTTCACAGGAAATTCCAAGTTATATGTATATAGATTACTTACCATGAACATTTTAAGTTTTATCTGTAAGCCACCAAGTGTCTGATTGTACCTGGACACGTATAAATTCAATAAAAAAAATAAATGAATAAGGAACTGGAGTACCGGTACTTTAATATATTCCTGAAAGTTGGATTTGATTTTGAAGACAGCCATTCTCATTTATGAAAATCAGGACAACAACAACAACACAGAGATATTTTCTTGCCTTAAATTAGCTTCTACTAACATGCTCTTAAAATGCTATCCTTTGCAAAAATACTTGCAAGCTGTAAGTTGTTCTTCCTGGTGTCTATCCCAAAACACTTGATTATTCTTAAAGGTGTTACCGGACCTGGATACACTTTATAGCAGGGGTACTTTATGGCATAGACTAACATGTCTCTTCCTTCCAGTTTTATTAGGCTGTAGATTTTGGTCACAGAATCAAAGTTGGTTGACCTTGAAGGTGTTACTAGGTTCTGTGGCTGCTGAGACTACGGAAAAAATTGCAACAATTCTTGACCTCTTTTCTTTTTCATTCGTTGTAATTTCTTCTGTACAAGGTCAGATGGACATAGTTTAGGACAGGAGCCTTCCAGGCATGATTACTCTTCTTGGCAAGGTAAACCCAGTGTTAACCTAAAACAAACACTTGGAGTGCTCTGAAACTTTTACATTGCTTTGGATTCAGCATACTTTTTGCTTCAAATTGTTAAGTCTGCTCAGAAAGAAGTGCAGAACAAAGAAGACATGTCCCTGTGACCTTTCATATCCCATACCTTGAGAAATGTGGATTTAAAGCATGATTATCCCTAGATATTGGCATATGTGATATCATTATAAACACACACAGACACACACAGAGAGACATTTATACACTCAAATATTACATACCACATTACATACCATCATTAAAAAATCAGTTTATTAAACAACTGCCTAGATAGATGGCACTTATTGAAATAACATCTGCAATTGTTTAAAGTTTGTGTGTGTGTGTGTAAAATCAATATAAAACCAGTGGTATTTATCATCACATAAACCTCTGATTTTCTTGCAAGTTCCCTGTGTCATAACTCCTGGAATGTAATGTAATATACAACAGAAGTTTAGGAAGATGGCAGTTCCTTCCACAATAAATCTCCTAATACATAAGACATAGTTTGTATATAGTCTAGAACAATTAACAATTAGTCTAGAACAGTATATAGTTTGTCCAGTTCAAATTCTCTCATCCTTCCTCCTTTCTACAATATTACTAAATTCTTTTTTTTAATTCCTTTTCATTTTCCTTCTCTCATGCTTTATTTATGTGTTTTCTAATAGTTATGTCTACATGATTTCCATACAATTTCCCAATGTTTTGGCCATTAAAGGCAATAAAGTCTTAATTATTAGTATTTTTTCTGTCTAATTGTGGTTGAATTTAATCCTGGCCTCTCATGCAAACTGCTTTTTCTCTTTGGCTTTTCCATGAAAAAATATATTCTAAATAATAAAAAAAATCATTTCTTTTTCAGTCTGCATCCCAAACATTAATCACATAGTTACAACTTCTGCTTTATTTTCAGAATAATCGTGCACAATATTAGCAATATATTATATGATTGTAACCTTAGTATTAAGAAAAAAAATGAAAAGAAAGTTTATATTCAAGAGAGACTACATAAAATAAGAAATATAAGTCTATTTGTTGTGCAAAAGTTTATTGCAAGGAGGAATCATAAGGGAAATACAATATTTTATGCATATGAAGGAATGGCTATCATAAATTTTCCCTATATCATTACATAATTTAGATTGCTTTTTTCAACACCATGTCGCTTGTAGCTAGGAATCTTTTTCCTGGGTTTTTAATTGCATTTTAAAAATACACAAAAAGCAATGAACATAACAATGAACAAAAATACATCCAACAAATAATCTAATTAACCGTTAAGACATACCACCAAAACAAACAAAAGAAAAATAAAGGGAAGCAGAAAGCCCTGCAGTCTAACATATTAAATAGATACAGCTCCTCTGAATTTATCACACACATATATGCGTAATAACAATACATCAAATTGCATATAAATATTTGTCTCTTCAAATACAATGCTATGAAATTTATACCAACCATACTGTATTATTTTTCAACTGGCAGAAAAAAAGAGCCTTTTCAAATATTTATAAGTTTCACTTTCTTGAAGTGATGTTTGATATCTGGAGTAACACAACTCTTCCTGTCTCTCAATGTAATAATGTAATTCTCTTGACTATTCTCTATGCCCGATGTGATCAAAGTTCCTCTAAAACAGTGAATCCCACAATTCTGGAATATAATTCAAAATAACATTCACATCTTTAATATACATGAAAACATTACTCCTAAATTTACTTTTGCATTGTAACAAGAGGTTATCTCTCAGTGAACTGCATAGTGATTACTTAGCATTCTTCCTGACTCATAGATAAACAAGGTCAAACTCTGAACTAGCAAATCTTCATAAACCCGACAAGACCTACATCCTCGTATTCCTAAAGGAGGATTTAAAATGTAGGTCAGTTATGCTGTGGTTTTGCTGATTTATTTAAGGGTAAAGATAATAAACTTATTTGGGCTTTCTTGTGTTTAGAAAAAAAGGAAGAGTAACACTCTTACAATGACATGGAAGGATAAATTATCTGGTATCTGTGCCATTGATAAGCTATTGTTTATATGTTACAAATTCCATTTTCTGAATAATCAAGTTTCCATATATGAATTATTTTTTATTTTGTTTATTCATTTTTATCCTACATCAGCTGGTATTTGCCTTCATATGCATCACATTCATACCATACCATACCATTCCAAAAAAGAAATATGCAAAAATAAGAATATAAGTAAGAATCCCACCTTGTTTACAAAGAAATACAATCTACTTTTGAGATTATGTTAAGTGTACCAGAACTGAATTATAACTAGTCTTACGATATATGATTGGGAGTGCATACACAAACTGAGAATATGGGCTTAAAAAACCTAGCTGGAGCATGAATTTATAATCTTGAAAATGCTTTGATGGAATGGTGCAGAACATTGCAGAGAGAAAGTACAATTTTGTTTAATAGTTTGCCACTCTTACAGTATGTTTAAATAACAATAGTGACAACAGAAGGTTCTGTTAATGTTGGTTTTTAATTGAGCAAAATGTCAGAGGTGAAAGGTTACATTTCTGTTTTGTTTTCCACTCCTATGCAGAGAGTGATTTATCAAAGATGAAGAAAAGGGAATGTGTCACACTGTCTTGTGGTGTTTGTATTTTAAGGATGACTTTTAAATTGATACGATAGAGGGACATTTGTGACTTATGTGCTACTTTGTCTCTTTTTCTGCTTTATCACCGTACATACTTTGCGATATGCATTTAATGCATTTACCTTTCAGTTTGGGCACAAACTATCTTCAATATAATATAAAAGTTAAGCTGCTGTTTGTTCTATTCCTCTGGAAACAAAATAAAAGCTAACCACATCAATCTGGGAATTACTTTAAGGCATCTATCTTCAAGGGCTTGTCTTACTATTGGTCAAATTGTTATTTTTATTTTATTTTATAAAATTTTAATTTTAATTATTGTTGTAATTGGCTGACAAACCTACTCAATGAGTAGTCCTTAATGTACCACATCCATAAGGAGGGAAGTAAGCAGTAGGTACCACAAGGTTCCATCTTAGGCCTAGTATTCTTCAATATCTTCATAAATGATTTAGATGAAGGAATAGAAGGGGAAATCATCAGATTTATAGATGACACTAAGCTGGCAGGAATAGCCAATATTCTAGAAGACAAACTCAGGATCCAAAAAGATCTTGACAGACTTGAACAATCGACCCTATACAACAACATGAAATTTAATGTGGAGAACAATCGACCCTATACAACAACATGAAATTTAATGTGGAGAATAGCAAGGTTGCACACCTAGATAGGAAAAAACTAAAGGTACAAGTACAGATTAGGTGAAATCTGGCTGAAAAACAGTAACTGTGAGAGGGATATTGGAGTCCTAGTGGATGATTATTTAAACATGAGCCAGTAGTGTACAGCAGCAGCCAAAAAAGCTAATACAATCCTTGGTTGTATAAACAGAGGCATAGAATCAAAATCACATGAAGTATTACTACCCCTTTATAAATCCTTAGTAAGACCACACCTGGAATACTGCATCCGGTGCTGGTCACCACATTACAAAAAAAAAAGATGTTGAGATTTTGGGGAAAACAAGTGCAAAGAAGAGCAACTAAGATGATTAAAAGCCTGAAGACAAAAACATATGAAGAATGGTTGCAGAAATTAGGTTTGGCCAGTCTAGAGAAAAGAAGGACTAGGGTGACATAATAGCAGTTCCACTATTTAAGGGGCTTCCACAAAGAAGAGGGGGGGTCAATTTATTTTCCAAAGCACCAGAAGGCAAAACAAAAAAACAATAGATGGAAACTAATCAAGGAGAGAAGCAACCTGGGATTAAGGAGAACCTTCCCAACACTGAAAACGGTTAACCAGTGGAAGAGCTTGCTATCAGAAGGTGTAGATGTTGGATCTTTTTAAGAAAAAACTGGACAGCCATTGTCTGAAATAGTATAGAGCACGGGTGTCACACTCGCCACATCATGTGACGTGTCATGGTGTATTGTGACTCTTTTTGTATTGCCAGAGCTGGGGTGGGCGTGGCATCCATATGAGGCAACTGGCCTTTGGGCTATCGGTTTGACACCCCTGATATAGGGTAGTCTGCTTAAGCAGGGGATTGGACTAGAAAACCTCCAAGGTCCCTTCCAGCTCTATTTCTATTGAGTAAGGGCAGCAGAATTATTTTGTACCAGCAAGAAGAAATTGTGTGAATGGGAAAAAAAGACCTTATGTACTGTAGTAGTTAAACTTTTTCTGAATATAGCTTTAGTAGGACTGGCTGCATATTATACTAACCCGATTATAAGTTAGAGTTTCAGCGAGCACGGCCTTCTCTACCATTAAGAAGGAGTCACTTTATCAGGCTGCTACATTAGGATATAGATGAACAAATAACAAGTTCTTAGAGAGAGGGCTCAGAGTTCAGAGACTAAAAGGTATGCCTTGAATTACAAAGATCCCACTTTAAGCTTAACACTCCTAAATAGTGTTGGAAATTACTCCTCTCTGAAACTCAGAAGAGCAATTTCAGCTAAAATGTTCAACACTGGCCAACTGGACCATTAGTCTAGTATGATATAAGGTTTCTTTATATATTTTACTACCCTCATCACCTGCACTAAAAAGTGTCTCTCTACTGGTACCATCTTTGCCAGACTGAAGTCAAAAGTCGTATTTGTTTCTACTTTTAAGTGAATCATTGTGACCCTGCTGCTGTGATCTTTTCTGTACAAAACATCTGCAGGTAAGAAGAACTACCGAAACAGCTGTATGGTTGGTGTTATTTCTCTACAGAATCTATTCCAAGATATGAAAATCAATAATTGTATTTATTTGGATTTACTTTCCTAGCATCTGTTCAGTATCCAATATTTATGAACTGAATTTAGTAGTTTAAAATGCAATGTGGCTTCTGTCATCTGTTATAACCATGCTGATTAATTTTAATAAACTTTTAAATATTTATATAACAAAACATATGGATTTCTGATTAACTACCTCATCATAATAATCAAAGACCTGTTCATTTTCATTACTCTAGTTGCAGAAGGGCAACTACAAAGCTCTCTAATGTTGTACCAGGAAAGAAATGAAGAAAAATGTTTCTAAATTTTAAAATATGCTTTCATGCTTCATTTGTGATCCACCTGGAAAATCAAACAGCATTATTAAATCATAAGCTAAGCTTAGTCAAATTTACATCTGTGATAGGGGTGGGGAATCACCAGGCAAAAAAGGGAGATAGAAACAAATTGCAACAAAAAGTGAACTTTTTTAATGCATAGGTTTCTAATGATAAAGATGTCACAGTAAATTACTGACTTTCTTTCCAATATAGACCTGTACTCAAGAGCCATTTCCAACACAATTATCTTCTAACAAAAATAAATTTGCCTTCCGACATCCAGAATCAAAACACTTTAGCACAAACCTTATAATTTAAAATTAATATATCTTTTTTACCCTGAGAATTATATCATGTTTAAATTAAGAATATTATTTTTTGGATCTCCCAGGGAAAAAAAAGATTAACTAATTTCTAAATTCAGCATGGAGTTTATATATACACATGCATATATGTTAGAGCTGTGCATGCTTTGGCAATATTGTGCAAGACAAGTTTTGAATTTTCTGCAAGCATAGCAGTTCTCTACAATTGATTGATGGACTGATTATGGAGACAGGCAAAAATTACTTCTGAAACCATTGTACAAGCTACATTAAAACTTCCGCTGCTCTTAACAGACCCATTGACAGAATTATTTGTAAGAACACTCATCATAAGTCCCACATTTTCACTATAATCTATTACTCTATTAAGATAGAATTGCCGTCTCAAAAACTCTTGCCCAAATAGGTATCCCATGGATCAAGTTGTCACTATAAAGAATATTACAGTTGTTCAAGATAAGATTTATTATTCATTATCTGCATGTAAGGTTTGTATATATTGGCATTTTCTTCCTGTGGCAAGCCAATTAGGTTTGTTGAACACTAAGCTGAGACTATCTTTCTTTTTACTACATTGACTGCAGCTAAAGACTATAATTATTAATCCTTATGTAATGATTTTTGTATACACAATAATGTACTACTCCAGTGTGGGAAAGGGGGAAAGGAAGAAAGAGAAGAACAGGATGACTAACAGCAAGGGGGATGGAGTTAGTGACTGTGGCACTGAATACACCAGATTGACTTCAGAGACCTCAAAATAGCAGGTTATGGACAAATTTTCATGAAGAAAAACCTCTGTATGTAGGTGCTAAGAGTCAACAGCAACTTGATGGCACATGATCAATCAAAATTTCTCCAAGTAAGAAAATTATTGAGAGAGTGAAAGATGGGTGTTTCTGCATTCTTCTGTAATCATTAGTAATTGGAAAACTCTGAAAATTATCTTAAAGAATAAAAAAAACTGTAGCTAATTTTAAATGATGACTTTTCACCACAGAAGATAGGTAAAATTAGTGCTTTGAATAAGATGGTCATTACATAGCAATATGCTTGTGCAGAACTAATTGAATGATTTGCTATTTTGGATTTTTAACTAA
Source organism: Trimeresurus albolabris (assembly GCA_032467975.1). Lineage (NCBI taxonomy): Eukaryota > Metazoa > Chordata > Lepidosauria > Squamata > Viperidae > Trimeresurus > Trimeresurus albolabris. Next base: position 62,599 of record JANHFS010000286.1, on the reverse strand, counting down.
ACAAATCTTACATGTGACATGATTTTAAATAGCTACCTAGAGCAGTGTTTCTCAACCTTGACAATTTTAAGGCATGTGGACTTCAACTCCCAGAATTCCACACCAGTAATGCTGGCTGTGGAATTCTGGGAGT